>CATIWC010000095.1:0-47645 GCA_948472305.1 Vicia faba
ATTTTAATGATGTTCATTAAAAAAGTCTATACAAATAAATAAAAATTAATTAGGAAATATTAAATATTAGCCCATAATTTGTGTTTCTTTTGTTGTAGTTGAATTAGAATATATTTATATTCAAGTTAAAGATTAACATTTATTTATTTGATTATAGGAATTATAAGAATTATTATGTTGCAAAACTTATTGTGCTAATACTATTCATAATCCTTCTTGTAAAAGAGTAAATTATGTCATGAAGGAACACAACACATTTTTGTTGTTAATATAGAAAAATAACGGTCATATGGAAAATTAACACATTTAATTTTAAAATATTGTACATCTAAATAATATATTGGATTTCTTAAGTTGTTTAAAAAAAAGTGCAATTGTAGTAATGCGTGTTAGTTTATTACTAGGAAATGAGTATATGACGATGTTTTAAAACACATTCTTAGTCCAAACTTTACTTTTATGATGAATTTTTAGATAATTGAATATTTTAAAAACAATCTCACTTTTATAGCGTTAAGTAACACGTTATTTTAATGATGTTCATTAAAAAAGTCTATACAAAATAAATAAAAATTAATTAGGAAATATTAAATATTAGCCCATAATTTGTGTTTCTTTTGTTGTAGTTGAATTAGAATATATTTATAATCAAGTTAAAGATTAACATTTATTTATTTGATTATAGGAATTATAAGATTATTATGTTTCAAAACTTCTTGTGCTAATACTATTCATAATCCTCCTTGTAAAAAGAGTAAATTATGTCATGAAGGAACACAACACATTTTTGTTGTTAATATAGAAAAATAATGTTCATATGGAAAATTAACACATTCAATTTTAAAATATTGTACATCTAAACAGTATATTTGATTTCTTAAGTTGTGTAAAAAAAAAAGTGCAATTGTAGTAATGTGTGTTAGTTTGTTACTAGGAAATGAGTATAAGACGATGTTTTAAAACACATTCTTAGTCCAAACTTTACTTTTATGATGAATTTTTAGTTAATTGAATATTTTAAAAACAATCTCACTTTTTATAGCGTTAAGTAACACGTTATTTTAATGATGTTCATTAAAAAAGTCTATACAAAATAAATAAAAATTAATTAGGAAATATTAAATATTAGCCCATAATTTGTGTTTCTTTTGTTGTAGTTGAATTAGAATATATTTATATTCAAGTTAAAGATTAACATTTATTTATTTGATTATAGGAATTATAAGAATTATTATGTTGCAAAACTTATTGTGCTAATACTATTCATAATCCTTCTTGTAAAAAGAGTAAATTATGTCATGAAGGAACACAACACATTTTTGTTGTTAATATAGAAAAATAACGGTCATATGGAAAATTAACACATTTAATTTTAAAATATTGTACATCTAAATAATATATTGGATTTCTTAAGTTGTGTAAAAAAAAGGTGTAATTGTAGTAATGCGTGTTAGTTTATTACTAGGAAATGAGTATATGACGATGTTTAAAACACATTCTTAGTCCAAACTTTACTTTTATGATGAATTTTTAGTTAATTGAATATTTTAAAAACAATCTCACTTTTTATAGCGTTAAGTAACACGTTATTTTAATGATGTTCATTAAAAAAGTCTATACAAAATAAATAAAAATTAATTAGGAAATATTAAATATTAGCCCATAATTTGTGTTTCTTTTGTTGTAGTTGAATTAGAATATATTTATAATCAAGTTAAAGATTAACATTTATTTATTTGATTATAGGAATTATAAGAATTATTATGTTGCAAAACTTCTTGTGCTAATACTATTCATAATCCTCCTTGTAAAAAGAGTAAATTATGTCATGAAGGAACACAACACATTTTTGTTGTTAATATAGAAAAATAATGTTCATATGGAAAATTAACACATTCAATTTTAAAATATTGTACATCTAAACAGTATATTTGATTTCTTAAGTTGTGTAAAAAAAAAAGTGCAATTGTAGTAATGTGTGTTAGTTTGTTACTAGGAAATGAGTATAAGACGATGTTTTAAAACACATTCTAAGTCCAAACTTTACTTTTATGATGAATTTTTAGTTAATTGAATATTTTAAAAACAATCTCACTTTTTATAGCGTTAAGTAACACGTTATTTTAATGATGTTCATTAAAAAAGTCTATACAAAATAAATAAAAATTAATTAGGAAATATTAAATATTAGCCCATAATTTGTGTTTCTTTTGTTGTAGTTGAATTAGAATATATTTATATTCAAGTTAAAGATTAACATTTATTTATTTGATTATAGGAATTATAAGAATTTTTATGTTGCAAAACTTCTTGTGCTAATACTATTCATAATCCTTCTTGTAAAAAGAGTAAATTATGTCATGAAGGAACACAACACATTTTTGTTGTTAATCTAGAAAAATAATGTTCATATGGAAAATTAACACATTTAATTTTAAAATATTGTACATCTAAATAATATATTGGATTTCTTAAGTTGTGTAAAAAAAAAGGTGTAATTGTAGTAATGCGTGTTAGTTTATTACTAGGAAATGAGTATATGACGATGTTTTAAAACACATTCTTAGTCCAAACTTTACTTTTATGATGAATTTTTAGTTAATTGAATATTTTAAAAACAATCTCACTTTTTATAGCGTTAAGTAACACGTTATTTTAATGATGTTCATTAAAAAAGTCTATACAAAATAAATAAAAATTAATTAGGAAATATTAAATATTAGCCCATAATTTGTGTTTCTTTTGTTGTAGTTGAATTAGAATATATTTATAATCAAGTTAAAGATTAACATTTATTTATTTGATTATAGGAATTATAAGAATTATTATGTTGCAAAACTTCTTGTGCTAATACTATTCATAATCCTCCTTGTAAAAAGAGTAAATTATGTCATGAAGGAACACAACACATTTTTGTTGTTAATATAGAAAAATAATGTTCATATGGAAAATTAACACATTCAATTTTAAAATATTGTACATCTAAACAGTATATTTGATTTCTTAAGTTGTGTAAAAAAAAAAGTGCAATTGTAGTAATGTGTGTTAGTTTGTTACTAGGAAATGAGTATAAGACGATGTTTTAAAACACATTCTTAGTCCAAACTTTACTTTTATGATGAATTTTTAGTTAATTGAATATTTTAAAAACAATCTCACTTTTTATAGCGTTAAGTAACACGTTATTTTAATGATGTTCATTAAAAAAGTCTATACAAAATAAATAAAAATTAATTAGGAAATATTAAATATTAGCCCATAATTTGTGTTTCTTTTGTTGTAGTTGAATTAGAATATATTTATATTCAAGTTAAAGATTAACATTTATTTATTTGATTATAGGAATTATAAGAATTATTATGTTGCAAAACTTATTGTGCTAATACTATTCATAATCCTTCTTGTAAAAAGAGTAAATTATGTCATGAAGGAACACAACACATTTTTGTTGTTAATATAGAAAAATAACGGTCATATGGAAAATTAACACATTTAATTTTAAAATATTGTACATCTAAATAATATATTGGATTTCTTAAGTTGTTTAAAAAAAAAAGTGCAATTGTAGTAATGCGTGTTAGTTTATTACTAGGAAATGAGTATATGACGATGTTTTAAAACACATTCTTAGTCCAAACTTTACTTTTATGATGAATTTTTAGTTAATTGAATATTTTAAAAACAATCTCACTTTTTATAGCGTTAAGTAACACGTTATTTTAATGATGTTCATTAAAAAAGTCTATACAAAATAAATAAAAATTAATTAGGAAATATTAAATATTAGCCCATAATTTGTGTTTCTTTTGTTGTAGTTGAATTAGAATATATTTATAATCAAGTTAAAGATTAACATTTATTATTTGATTATAGGAATATAAGAATTATTATGTTGCAAAACTTCTTGTGCTAATACTATTCATAATCCTCCTTGTAAAAAGAGTAAATTATGTCATGAAGGAACACAACACATTTTGTTGTTAATATAGAAAAATAATGTTCATATGGAAAATTAACACATTCAATTTTAAAATATTGTACATCTAAACAGTATATTTGATTTCTTAAGTTGTGTAAAAAAAAAAGTGCAATTGTAGTAATGTGTGTTAGTTTGTTACTAGGAAATGAGTATAAGACGATGTTTTAAAACACATTCTTAGTCCAAATTTTACTTTTATGATGAATTTTTAGTTAATTGAATATTTTAAAAACAATCTCACTTTTTATAGCGTTAAGTAACACGTTATTTTAATGATGTTCATTAAAAAAGTCTATACAAAATAAATAAAAATTAATTAGGAAATATTAAATATTAGCCCATAATTTGTGTTTCTTTTGTTGTAGTTGAATTAGAATATATTTATAATCAAGTTAAAGATTAACATTTATTTATTTGATTATAGGAATTATAAGAATTATTATGTTGCAAAACTTCTTGTGCTAATACTATTCATAATCCTCCTTGTAAAAAGAGTAAATTATGTCATGAAGGAACACAACACATTTTTGTTGTTAATATAGAAAAATAATGTTCATATGGAAAATTAACACATTCAATTTTAAAATATTGTACATCTAAACAGTATATTTGATTTCTTAAGTTGTGTAAAAAAAAAAGTGCAATTGTAGTAATGTGTGTTAGTTTGTTACTAGGAAATGAGTATAAGACGATGTTTTAAAACACATTCTTAGTCCAAACTTTACTTTTATGATGAATTTTTAGTTAATTGAATATTTTAAAAACAATCTCACTTTTTATAGCGTTAAGTAACACGTTATTTTAATGATGTTCATTAAAAAAGTCTATACAAATAAATAAAATTAATTAGGAATATTAAATATTAGCCCATAATTTGTGTTTCTTTTGTTGTAGTTGAATTAGAATATATTTATATTCAAGTTAAAGATTAACATTTATTTATTTGATTATAGGAATTATAAGAATTTTTATGTTGCAAAACTTCTTGTGCTAATACTATTCATAATCCTTCTTGTAAAAAGAGTAAATTATGTCATGAAGGAACACAACACATTTTTGTTGTTAATCTAGAAAAATAATGTTCATATGGAAAATTAACACATTTAATTTTAAAATATTGTACATCTAAATAATATATTGGATTTCTTAAGTTGTGTAAAAAAAAAGGTGTAATTGTAGTAATGCGTGTTAGTTTATTACTAGGAAATGAGTATATGACGATGTTTTAAAACACATTCTTAGTCCAAACTTTACTTTTATGATGAATTTTTAGTTAATTGAATATTTTAAAAACAATCTCACTTTTTATAGCGTTAAGTAACACGTTATTTTAATGATGTTCATTAAAAAAGTCTATACAAAATAAATAAAAATTAATTAGGAAATATTAAATATTAGCCCATAATTTGTGTTCTTTTGTTGTAGTTGAATTAGAATATATTTATAATCAAGTTAAAGATTAACATTTATTTATTTGATTATAGGAATTATAAGAATTATTATGTTGCAAAACTTCTTGTGCTAATACTATTCATAATCCTCCTTGTAAAAGAGTAAATTATGTCATGAAGGAACACAACACATTTTTGTTGTTAATATAGAAAAATAATGTTCATATGGAAAATTAACACATTCAATTTTAAAATATTGTACATCTAAACAGTATATTTGATTTCTTAAGTTGTGTAAAAAAAAAAGTGCAATTGTAGTAATGTGTGTTAGTTTGTTACTAGGAAATGAGTATAAGACGATGTTTTAAAACACATTCTTAGTCCAAACTTTACTTTTATGATGAATTTTTAGTTAATTGAATATTTTAAAAACAATCTCACTTTTTATAGCGTTAAGTAACACGTTATTTTAATGATGTTCATTAAAAAAGTCTATACAAAATAAATAAAAATTAATTAGGAAATATTAAATATTAGCCCATAATTTGTGTTTCTTTTGTTGTAGTTGAATTAGAATATATTTATATTCAAGTTAAAGATTAACATTTATTTATTTGATTATAGGAATTATAAGAATTATTATGTTGCAAAACTTATTGTGCTAATACTATTCATAATCCTTCTTGTAAAAAGAGTAAATTATGTCATGAAGGAACACAACACATTTTTGTTGTTAATATAGAAAAATAACGGTCATATGGAAAATTAACACATTTAATTTTAAAATATTGTACATCTAAATAATATATTGGATTTCTTAAGTTGTTTAAAAAAAAAGTGCAATTGTAGTAATGCGTGTTAGTTTATTACTAGGAAATGAGTATATGACGATGTTTTAAAACACATTCTTAGTCCAAACTTTACTTTTATGATGAATTTTTAGTTAATTGAATATTTTAAAAACAATCTCACTTTTTATAGCGTTAAGTAACACGTTATTTTAATGATGTTCATTAAAAAAGTCTATACAAAATAAATAAAAATTAATTAGGAAATATTAAATATTAGCCCATAATTTGTGTTTCTTTTGTTGTAGTTGAATTAGAATATATTTATAATCAAGTTAAAGATTAACATTTATTTATTTGATTATAGGAATTATAAGAATTATTATGTTGCAAAACTTATTGTGCTAATACTATTCATAATCCTTCTTGTAAAAAGAGTAAATTATGTCATGAAGGAACACAACACATTTTTGTTGTTAATATAGAAAAATAACGGTCATATGGAAAATTAACACATTTAATTTTAAAATATTGTACATCTAAATAATATATTGGATTTCTTAAGTTGTTTAAAAAAAAGTGCAATTGTAGTAATGCGTGTTAGTTTATTACTAGGAAATGAGTATATGACGATGTTTTAAAACACATTCTTAGTCCAAACTTTACTTTTATGATGAATTTTTAGTTAATTGAATATTTTAAAAACAATCTCACTTTTTATAGCGTTAAGTAACACGTTATTTTAATGATGTTCATTAAAAAAGTCTATACAAAATAAATAAAAATTAATTAGGAAATATTAAATATTAGCCCATAATTTGTGTTTCTTTTGTTGTAGTTGAATTAGAATATATTTATAATCAAGTTACAGATTAACATTTATTTATTTGATTATAGGAATTATAAGAATTATTATGTTGCAAAACTTCTTGTGCTAATACTATTCATAATCCTCCTTGTAAAAAGAGTAAATTATGTCATGAAGGAACACAACACATTTTTGTTGTTAATATAGAAAATAATGTTCATATGGAAAATTAACACATTCAATTTTAAAATATTGTACATCTAAACAGTATATTTGATTTCTTAAGTTGTGTAAAAAAAAAAGTGCAATTGTAGTAATGTGTGTTAGTTTGTTACTAGGAAATGAGTATAAGACGATGTTTTAAAACACATTCTTAGTCCAAACTTTACTTTTATGATGAATTTTTAGTTAATTGAATATTTTAAAAACAATCTCACTTTTTATAGCGTTAAGTAACACGTTATTTTAATGATGTTCATTAAAAAAGTCTATACAAAATAAATAAAAATTAATTAGGAAATATTAAATATTAGCCCATAATTTGTGTTTCTTTTGTTGTAGTTGAATTAGAATATATTTATATTCAAGTTAAAGATTAACATTTATTTATTTGATTATAGGAATTATAAGAATTATTATGTTGCAAAACTTATTGTGCTAATACTATTCATAATCCTTCTTGTAAAAAGAGTAAATTATGTCATGAAGGAACACAACACATTTTTGTTGTTAATATAGAAAAATAACGGTCATATGGAAAATTAACACATTTAATTTTAAAATATTGTACATCTAAATAATATATTGGATTTCTTAAGTTGTTTAAAAAAAAAAGTGCAATTGTAGTAATGCGTGTTAGTTTATTACTAGGAAAATGAGTATATGACGATGTTTTAAAACACATTCTTAGTCCAAACTTTACTTTTATGATGAATTTTTAGTTAATTGAATATTTTAAAACAATCTCACTTTTTATAGCGTTAAGTAACACGTTATTTTAATGATGTTCATTAAAAAAGTCTATACAAAATAAATAAAAATTAATTAGGAAATATTAAATATTAGCCCATAATTTGTGTTTCTTTTGTTGTAGTTGAATTAGAATATATTTATAATCAAGTTAAAGATTAACATTTATTTATTTGATTATAGGAATTATAAGAATTATTATGTTGCAAAACTTATTGTGCTAATACTATTCATAATCCTTCTTGTAAAAAGAGTAAATTATGTCATGAAGGAACACAAACACATTTTTGTTGTTAATATAGAAAAATAACGGTCATATGGAAAATTAACACATTTAATTTTAAAATATTGTACATCTAAATAATATATTGGATTTCTTAAGTTGTTTAAAAAAAAAGTGCAATTGTAGTAATGCGTGTTAGTTTATTACTAGGAAATGAGTATATGACGATGTTTTAAAACACATTCTTAGTCCAAACTTTACTTTTATGATGAATTTTTAGTTAATTGAATATTTTAAAAACAATCTCACTTTTTATAGCGTTAAGTAACACGTTATTTTAATGATGTTCATTAAAAAAGTCTATACAAAATAAATAAAAATTAATTAGGAAATATTAAATATTAGCCCATAATTTGTGTTTCTTTTGTTGTAGTTGAATTAGAATATATTTATAATCAAGTTAAAGATTAACATTTATTTATTTGATTATAGGAATTATAAGAATTATTATGTTGCAAAACTTCTTGTGCTAATACTATTCATAATCCTCCTTGTAAAAGAGTAAATTATGTCATGAAGGAACACAACACATTTTTGTTGTTAATATAGAAAAATAATGTTCATATGGAAAATTAACACATTCAATTTTAAAATATTGTACATCTAAACAGTATATTTGATTTCTTAAGTTGTGTAAAAAAAAAAGTGCAATTGTAGTAATGTGTGTTAGTTTGTTACTAGGAAATGAGTATAAGACGATGTTTTAAAACACATTCTTAGTCCAAACTTTACTTTTATGATGAATTTTTAGTTAATTGAATATTTTAAAAACAATCTCACTTTTTATAGCGTTAAGTAACACGTTATTTTAATGATGTTCATTAAAAAAGTCTATACAAAATAAATAAAAATTAATTAGGAAATATTAAATATTAGCCCATAATTTGTGTTTCTTTTGTTGTAGTTGAATTAGAATATATTTATATTCAAGTTAAAGATTAACATTTATTTATTTGATTATAGGAATTATAAGAATTATTATGTTGCAAAACTTATTGTGCTAATACTATTCATAATCCTTCTTGTAAAAAGAGTAAATTATGTCATGAAGGAACACAACACATTTTTGTTGTTAATATAGAAAAATAACGGTCATATGGAAAATTAACACATTTAATTTTAAAATATTGTACATCTAAATAATATATTGGATTTCTTAAGTTGTTTAAAAAAAAGTGCAATTGTAGTAATGCGTGTTAGTTTATTACTAGGAAATGAGTATATGACGATGTTTTAAAACACATTCTTAGTCCAAACTTTACTTTTATGATGAATTTTTAGTTAATTGAATATTTTAAAAACAATCTCACTTTTTATAGCGTTAAGTAACACGTTATTTTAATGATGTTCATTAAAAAAGTCTATACAAAATAAATAAAAATTAATTAGGAAATATTAAATATTAGCCCATAATTTGTGTTTCTTTTGTTGTAGTTGAATTAGAATATATTTATAATCAAGTTAAAGATTAACATTTATTTATTTGATTATAGGAATTATAAGAATTATTATGTTGCAAAACTTCTTGTGCTAATACTATTCATAATCCTCCTTGTAAAAAGAGTAAATTATGTCATGAAGGAACACAACACATTTTTGTTGTTAATATAGAAAAATAATGTTCATATGGAAAATTAACACATTCAATTTTAAAATATTGTACATCTAAACAGTATATTTGATTTCTTAAGTTGTGTAAAAAAAAAAGTGCAATTGTAGTAATGTGTGTTAGTTTGTTACTAGGAAATGAGTATAAGACGATGTTTTAAAACACATTCTTAGTCCAAATTTTACTTTTATGATGAATTTTTAGTTAATTGAATATTTTAAAACAATCTCACTTTTTATAGCGTTAAGTAACAAGTTATTTTAATGATGCTTATTAAAAAGGTCTATACAAAATAAATAAAAATTAATTAGGAAATATTAAATATTAACCCATAATTTGTGTTTCTTTTGTTGTAGTTAAATTAGAATATATTTATAATCAAGTTTAAGATTAACATTTATTTATTTGATTATAGGAATTATAAGAATTATTATGTTGCAAAACTTCTTGTGCTAATACTATTCATAATCCTTCTTGTAAAAAGAGTAAATTATGTCATGAAGGAACACAACACATTTTTGTTGTTAATCTAGAAAAATAATGTTCATATGGATAATTAACACATTTAATTTTAAAATATTGTAGATCTAAATAATATATTTGATTTCTTAAGTTGTGTAAAAAAAAAAGGTGTAATTGTAGTAATGCGTGTTAGTTTATTACTAGGAAATGAGTATATGACGATGTTTTAAAACACATTCTTAGTCCAAACCTTACTTTTATGATGAATTTTTAGTTAATTGAATATTTTAAAAACAATCTCACTTTTTATAGCGTTAAGTAACACGTTATTTTAATGATGTTCATTAAAAAAGTCTATACAAAATAAATAAAAATTAATTAGGAAATATTAAATATTAGCCCATAATTTGTGTTTCTTTTGTTGTAGTTGAATTAGAATATATTTATAATCAAGTTAAAGATTAACATTTATTTATTTGATTATAGGAATTATAAGAATTATTATGTTGCAAAACTTATTGTGCTAATACTATTCATAATCCTTCTTGTAAAAAGAGTAAATTATGTCATGAAGGAACACAACACATTTTTGTTGTTAATATAGATAAATAACGGTCATATGGAAAATTAACACATTTAATTTTAAAATATTGTACATCTAAATAATATATTGGATTTCTTAAGTTGTTTAAAAAAAAAGTGCAATTGTAGTAATGCGTGTTAGTTTATTACTAGGAAATGAGTATATGACGATGTTTTTAAAACACATTCTTAGTCCAAACTTTACTTTTATGATGAATTTTTAGTTAATTGAATATTTTAAAAACAATCTCACTTTTTATAGCGTTAAGTAACACGTTATTTTAATGATGTTCATTAAAAAAGTCTATACAAAATAAATAAAAATTAATTAGGAAATATTAAATATTAGCCCATAATTTGTGTTTCTTTTGTTGTAGTTGAATTAGAATATATTTATAATCAAGTTAAAGATTAACATTTATTTATTTGATTATAGGAATTATAAGAATTATTATGTTGCAAAACTTATTGTGCTAATACTATTCATAATCCTTCTTGTAAAAAGAGTAAATTATGTCATGAAGGAACACAACACATTTTTGTTGTTAATATAGAAAAATAACGGTCATATGGAAAATTAACACATTTAATTTTAAAATATTGTACATCTAAATAATATATTGGATTTCTTAAGTTGTTTAAAAAAAAAGTGCAATTGTAGTAATGCGTGTTAGTTTATTACTAGGAAATGAGTATATGACGATGTTTTAAAACACATTCTTAGTCCAAACTTTACTTTTATGATGAATTTTTAGTTAATTGAATATTTTAAAAACAATCCTCACTTTTTATAGCGTTAAGTAACACGTTATTTTAATGATGTTCATTAAAAAAGTCTATACAAAATAAATAAAAATTAATTAGGAAATATTAAATATTAGCCCATAATTTGTGTTTCTTTTGTTGTAGTTGAATTAGAATATATTTATAATCAAGTTAAAGATTAACATTTATTTATTTGATTATAGGAATTATAAGAATTATTATGTTGCAAAACTTCTTGTGCTAATACTATTCATAATCCTCCTTGTAAAAAGAGTAAATTATGTCATGAAGGAACACAACACATTTTTGTTGTTAATATAGAAAAATAATGTTCATATGGAAAATTAACACATTCAATTTTAAAATATTGTACATCTAAACAGTATATTTGATTTCTTAAGTTGTGTAAAAAAAAAAGTGCAATTGTAGTAATGTGTGTTAGTTTGTTACTAGGAAATGAGTATAAGACGATGTTTTAAAACACATTCTTAGTCCAAATTTTACTTTTATGATGAATTTTTAGTTAATTGAATATTTTAAAAACAATCTCACTTTTTATAGCGTTAAGTAACAAGTTATTTTAATGATGCTTATTAAAAAGGTCTATACAAAATAAATAAAAATTAATTAGGAAATATTAAATATTAACCCATAATTTGTGTTTCTTTTGTTGTAGTTAAATTAGAATATATTTATAATCAAGTTTAAGATTAACATTTATTTATTTGATTATAGGAATTATAAGAATTATTATGTTGCAAAACTTCTTGTGCTAATACTATTCATAATCCTTCTTGTAAAAAGAGTAAATTTATGTCATGAAGGAACACAACACATTTTTGTTGTTAATCTAGAAAAATAATGTTCATATGGATAATTAACACATTTAATTTTAAAATATTGTAGATCTAAATAATATATTTGATTTCTTAAGTTGTGTAAAAAAAAAGGTGTAATTGTAGTAATGCGTGTTAGTTTATTACTAGGAAATGAGTATATGACGATGTTTTAAAACACATTCTTAGTCCAAACCTTACTTTTATGATGAATTTTTAGTTAATTGAATATTTTAAAAACAATCTCACTTTTTATAGCGTTAAGTAACACGTTATTTTAATGATGTTCATTAAAAAAGTCTATACAAAATAAATAAAAATTAATTAGGAAATATTAAATATTAGCCCATAATTTGTGTTTCTTTTGTTGTAGTTGAATTAGAATATATTTATAATCAAGTTAAAGATTAACATTTATTTATTTGATTATAGGAATTATAAGAATTATTATGTTGCAAAACTTATTGTGCTAATACTATTCATAATCCTTCTTGTAAAAAGAGTAAATTATGTCATGAAGGAACACAACACATTTTTGTTGTTAATATAGATAAATAACGGTCATATGGAAAATTAACACATTTAATTTTAAAATATTGTACATCTAAATAATATATTGGATTTCTTAAGTTGTTTAAAAAAAAAGTGCAATTGTAGTAATGCGTGTTAGTTTATTACTAGGAAATGAGTATATGACGATGTTTTAAAACACATTCTTAGTCCAAACTTTACTTTTATGATGAATTTTTAGTTAATTGAATATTTTAAAAACAATCTCACTTTTTATAGCGTTAAGTAACACGTTATTTTAATGATGTTCATTAAAAAAGTCTATACAAAATAAATAAAAATTAATTAGGAAATATTAAATATTAGCCCATAATTTGTGTTTCTTTTGTTGTAGTTGAATTAGAATATATTTATAATCAAGTTAAAGATTAACATTTATTTATTTGATTATAGGAATTATAAGAATTATTATGTTGCAAAACTTATTGTGCTAATACTATTCATAATCCTTCTTGTAAAAAGAGTAAATTATGTCATGAAGGAACACAACACATTTTTGTTGTTAATATAGAAAAATAACGGTCATATGGAAAATTAACACATTTAATTTTAAAATATTGTACATCTAAATAATATATTGGATTTCTTAAGTTGTTTAAAAAAAAAGTGCAATTGTAGTAATGCGTGTTAGTTTATTACTAGGAAATGAGTATATGACGATGTTTTAAAACACATTCTTAGTCCAAACTTTACTTTTATCATGAATTTTTAGTTAATTGAATATTTTAAAAACAATCTCACTTTTTATAGCGTTAAGTAACACGTTATTTTAATGATGTTCATTAAAAAAGTCTATACAAAATAAATAAAAATTAATTAGGAAATATTAAATATTAGCCCATAATTTGTGTTTTCTTTGTTGTAGTTGAATTAGAATATATTTATAATCAAGTTAAAGATTAACATTTATTTATTTGATTATAGGAATTATAAGAATTATTATGTTGCAAAACTTCTTGTGCTAATACTATTCATAATCCTCCTTGTAAAAAGAGTAAATTATGTCATGAAGGAACACAACACATTTTTGTTGTTAATATAGAAAAATAATGTTCATATGGAAAATTAACACATTTAATTTTAAAATATTGTACATCTAAACAGTATATTTGATTTCTTAAGTTGTGTAAAAAAAAAAGTGCAATTGTAGTAATGTGTGTTAGTTTGTTACTAGGAAATGAGTATAAGACGATGTTTTAAAACACATTCTTAGTCCAAATTTTACTTTTATGATGAATTTTTAGTTAATTGAATATTTTAAAAACAATCTCACTTTTTATAGCGTTAAGTAACAAGTTATTTTAATGATGCTTATTAAAAAGGTCTATACAAAATAAATAAAAATTAATTAGGAAATATTAAATATTAACCCATAATTTGTGTTTCTTTTGTTGTAGTTAAATTAGAATATATTTATAATCAAGTTAAAGATTAACATTTATTTATTTGATTATAGGAATTATAAGAATTATTATGTTGCAAAACTTCTTGTGCTAATACTATTCATAATCCTTCTTGTAAAAAGAGTAAATTATGTCATGAAGGAACACAACACATTTTTGTTGTTAATCTAGAAAAATAATGTTCATATGGATAATTAACACATTTAATTTTAAAATATTGTAGATCTAAATAATATATTTGATTTCTTAAGTTGTGTAAAAAAAAGTGCAATTGTAGTAATGCGTGTTAGTTTATTACTAGGAAATGAGTATATGACGATGTTTTAAAACACATTCTTAGTCCAAACTTTACTTTTATGATGAATTTTTAGTTAATTGAATATTTTAAAAACAATCTCACTTTTTATAGCGTTAAGTAACACGTTATTTTAATGATGTTCATTAAAAAAGTCTATACAAAATAAATAAAAATTAATTAGGAAATATTAAATATTAGCCCATAATTTGTGTTTCTTTTGTTGTAGTTGAATTAGAATATATTTATATTCAAGTTAAAGATTAACATTTATTTATTTGATTATAGGAATTATAAGAATTTTTATGTTGCAAAACTTCTTGTGCTAATACTATTCATAATCCTTCTTGTAAAAAGAGTAAATTATGTCATGAAGGAACACAACACATTTTTGTTGTTAATCTAGAAAAATAATGTTCATATGGAAAATTAACACATTTAATTTTAAAATATTGTACATCTAAATAATATATTGGATTTCTTAAGTTGTGTAAAAAAAAAGGTGTAATTGTAGTAATGCGTGTTAGTTTATTACTAGGAAATGAGTATATGACGATGTTTTAAAACACATTCTTAGTCCAAACTTTACTTTTATGATGAATTTTTAGTTAATTGAATATTTTAAAAACAATCTCACTTTTTATAGCGTTAAGTAACACGTTATTTTAATGATGTTCATTAAAAAAGTCTATACAAAATAAATAAAAATTAATTAGGAAATATTAAATATTAGCCCATAATTTGTGTTTCTTTTGTTGTAGTTGAATTAGAATATATTTATAATCAAGTTAAAGATTAACATTTATTTATTTGATTATAGGAATTATAAGAATTATTATGTTGCAAAACTTATTGTGCTAATACTATTCATAATCCTTCTTGTAAAAAGAGTAAATTATGTCATGAAGGAACACAACACATTTTTGTTGTTAATATAGAAAAATAACGGTCATATGGAAAATTAACACATTTAATTTTAAAATATTGTACATCTAAATAATATAATGGATTTCTTAAGTTGTTTAAAAAAAAAGTGCAATTGTAGTAATGCGTGTTAGTTTATTACTAGAAAATGAGTATATGACGATGTTTTAAAACACATTCTTAGTCCAAACTTTACTTTTATGATGAATTTTTAGTTAATTGAATATTTTAAAAACAATCTCACTTTTTATAGCATTAAGTAACACGTTATTTTAATGATGTTCATTAAAAAAGTCTATACAAAATAAATAAAAATTAATTAGGAAATATTAAATATTAGCCCATAATTTGTGTTTCTTTTGTTGTAGTTGAATTAGAATATATTTATATTCAAGTTAAAGATTAACATTTATTTATTTGATTATAGGAATTATAAGAATTATTATGTTGCAAAACTTATTGTGCTAATACTATTCATAATCCTTCTTGTAAAAAGAGTAAATTATGTCATGAAGGAACACAACACATTTTTGTTGTTAATATAGAAAAATAACGGTCATATGGAAAATTAACACATTTAATTTTAAAATATTGTACATCTAAATAATATATTGGATTTCTTAAGTTGTTTAAAAAAAAGTGCAATTGTAGTAATGCGTGTTAGTTTATTACTAGGAAATGAGTATATGACGATGTTTTAAAACACATTCTTAGTCCAAACTTTACTTTTATGATGAATTTTTAGATAATTGAATATTTTAAAAACAATCTCACTTTTTATAGCGTTAAGTAACACGTTATTTTAATGATGTTCATTAAAAAAGTCTATACAAAATAAATAAAAATTAATTAGGAAATATTAAATATTAGCCCATAATTTGTGTTTCTTTTGTTGTAGTTGAATTAGAATATATTTATAATCAAGTTAAAGATTAACATTTATTTATTTGATTATAGGAATTATAAGAATTATTATGTTGCAAAACTTCTTGTGCTAATACTATTCATAATCCTCCTTGTAAAAAGAGTAAATTATGTCATGAAGGAACACAACACATTTTTGTTGTTAATATAGAAAAATAATGTTCATATGGAAAATTAACACATTCAATTTTAAAATATTGTACATCTAAACAGTATATTTGATTTCTTAAGTTGTGTAAAAAAAAAAGTGCAATTGTAGTAATGTGTGTTAGTTTGTTACTAGGAAATGAGTATAAGACGATGTTTTAAAACACATTCTTAGTCCAAACTTTACTTTTATGATGAATTTTTAGTTAATTGAATATTTTAAAAACAATCTCACTTTTTATAGCGTTAAGTAACACGTTATTTTAATGATGTTCATTAAAAAAGTCTATACAAAATAAATAAAAATTAATTAGGAAATATTAAATATTAGCCCATAATTTGTGTTTCTTTTGTTGTAGTTGAATTAGAATATATTTATAATCAAGTTAAAGATTAACATTTATTTATTTGATTATAGGAATTATAAGAATTATTATGTTGCAAAACTTCTTGTGCTAATACTATTCATAATCCTCCTTGTAAAAAGAGTAAATTATGTCATGAAGGAACACAACACATTTTTGTTGTTAATATAGAAAAATAATGTTCATATGGAAAATTAACACATTCAATTTTAAAATATTGTACATCTAAACAGTATATTTGATTTCTTAAGTTGTGTAAAAAAAAAAGTGCAATTGTAGTAATGTGTGTTAGTTTGTTACTAGGAAATGAGTATAAGACGATGTTTTAAAACACATTCTTAGTCCAAATTTTACTTTTATGATGAATTTTTAGTTAATTGAATATTTTAAAAACAATCTCACTTTTTATAGCGTTAAGTAACAAGTTATTTTAATGATGCTTATTAAAAAGGTCTATACAAAATAAAAAAAAAGTAATTAGGAAATATTAAATATTAGCCCATAATTTGTGTTTCTTTTGTTGTAGTTAAATTAGAATATATTTATAATCAAGTTTAAGATTAACATTTGTTTATTTGATTATAGGAATTATAAGAATTATTATGTTGCAAAACTTCTTGTGCTAATACTATTCATAATCCTTCTTGTAAAAAGAGTAAATTATGTCATGAAGGAACACAACACATTTTTGTTGTTAATCTAGAAAAATAATGTTCATATGGATAATTAACACATTTAATTTTAAAATATTGTAGATCTAAATAATATATTTGATTTCTTAAGTTGTGTAAAAAAAAAGGTGCAATTGTAGTAACGCGTTTTAGTTTATTACTAGGAAATGAGTATATGACGATGTTTTAAAACACATTCTTAGTCCAAACTTTACTTTTATGATGAATTTTTAGTTAATTGAATATTTTAAAAACAATCTCACCTTTTATAGCGTTAAGTAACACGTTATTTTAATGATGTTCATTAAAAAGGTCTATACAAAATAAATAAAAATTAATTAGGAAATATTAAATATTAGCCCATAATTTGTGTTTCTTTTGTTGTAGTTGAATTAGAATATATTTATATTCAAGTTAAAGATTAACATTTATTTATTTGATTATAGGAATTATAAGAATTTTTATGTTGCAAAACTTCTTGTGCTAATACTATTCATAATCCTTCTTGTAAAAAGAGTAAATTATGTCATGAAGGAACACAACACATTTTTGTTGTTAATCTAGAAAAATAATGTTCATATGGAAAATTAACACATTTAATTTTAAAATATTGTACATCTAAATAATATATTGGATTTCTTAAGTTGTGTAAAAAAAAAGGTGTAATTGTAGTAATGCGTGTTAGTTTATTACTAGGAAATGAGTATATGACGATGTTTTAAAACACATTCTTAGTCCAAACTTTACTTTTATGATGAATTTTTAGTTAATTGAATATTTTAAAAACAATCTCACTTTTTATAGCGTTAAGTAACACGTTATTTTAATGATGTTCATTAAAAAAGTCTATACAAAATAAATAAAAATTAATTAGGAAATATTAAATATTAGCCCATAATTTGTGTTTCTTTTGTTGTAGTTGAATTAGAATATATTTATAATCAAGTTAAAGATTAACATTTATTTATTTGATTATAGGAATTATAAGAATTATTATGTTGCAAAACTTATTGTGCTAATACTATTCATAATCCTTCTTGTAAAAAGAGTAAATTATGTCATGAAGGAACACAACACATTTTTGTTGTTAATATAGATAAATAACGGTCATATGGAAAATTAACACATTTAATTTTAAAATATTGTACATCTAAATAATATATTGGATTTCTTAAGTTGTTTAAAAAAAAAGTGCAATTGTAGTAATGCGTGTTAGTTTATTACTAGGAAATGAGTATATGACGATGTTTTAAAACACATTCTTAGTCCAAACTTTACTTTTATGATGAATTTTTAGTTAATTGAATATTTTAAAAACAATCTCACTTTTTATAGCGTTAAGTAACACGTTATTTTAATGATGTTCATTAAAAAAGTCTATACAAAATAAATAAAAATTAATTAGGAAATATTAAATATTAGCCCATAATTTGTGTTTCTTTTGTTGTAGTTGAATTAGAATATATTTATAATCAAGTTAAAGATTAACATTTATTTATTTGATTATAGGAATTATAAGAATTATTATGTTGCAAAACTTCTTGTGCTAATACTATTCATAATCCTCCTTGTAAAAAGAGTAAATTATGTCATGAAGGAACACAACACATTTTTGTTGTTAATATAGAAAAATAATGTTCATATGGAAAATTAACACATTTAATTTTAAAATATTGTACATCTAAACAGTATATTTGATTTCTTAAGTTGTGTAAAAAAAAAAGTGCAATTGTAGTAATGTGTGTTAGTTTGTTACTAGGAAATGAGTATAAGACGATGTTTTAAAACACATTCTTAGTCCAAATTTTACTTTTATGATGAATTTTTAGTTAATTGAATATTTTAAAAACAATCTCACTTTTTATAGCGTTAAGTAACAAGTTATTTTAATGATGCTTATTAAAAAGGTCTATACAAAATAAATAAAAATTAATTAGGAAATATTAAATATTAACCCATAATTTGTGTTTCTTTTGTTGTAGTTAAATTAGAATATATTTATAATCAAGTTAAAGATTAACATTTATTTATTTGATTATAGGAATTATAAGAATTATTATGTTGCAAAACTTATTGTGCTAATACTATTCATAATCCTTCTTGTAAAAAGAGTAAATTATGTCATGAAGGAACACAACACATTTTTGTTGTTAATCTAGAAAAATAACGGTCATATGGAAAATTAACACATTTAATTTTAAAATATTGTACATCTAAATAATATATTGGATTTCTTAAGTTGTTTAAAAAAAAAGTGCAATTGTAGTAATGCGTGTTAGTTTATTACTAGGAAATGAGTATATGACGATGTTTTAAAACACATTCTTAGTCCAAACTTTACTTTTATCATGAATTTTTAGTTAATTGAATATTTTAAAAACAATCTCACTTTTTATAGCGTTAAGTAACACGTTATTTTAATGATGTTCATTAAAAAAGTCTATACAAAATAAATAAAAATTAATTAGGAAATATTAAATATTAGCCCATAATTTGTGTTTTCTTTGTTGTAGTTGAATTAGAATATATTTATAATCAAGTTAAAGATTAACATTTATTTATTTGATTATAGGAATTATAAGAATTATTATGTTGCAAAACTTCTTGTGCTAATACTATTCATAATCCTCCTTGTAAAAAGAGTAAATTATGTCATGAAGGAACACAACACATTTTTGTTGTTAATATAGAAAAATAATGTTCATATGGAAAATTAACACATTTAATTTTAAAATATTGTACATCTAAACAGTATATTTGATTTCTTAAGTTGTGTAAAAAAAAAAGTGCAATTGTAGTAATGTGTGTTAGTTTGTTACTAGGAAATGAGTATAAGACGATGTTTTAAAACACATTCTTAGTCCAAATTTTACTTTTATGATGAATTTTTAGTTAATTGAATATTTTAAAAACAATCTCACTTTTTATAGCGTTAAGTAACAAGTTATTTTAATGATGCTTATTAAAAAGGTCTATACAAAATAAATAAAAATTAATTAGGAAATATTAAATATTAACCATAATTTGTGTTTCTTTTGTTGTAGTTAAATTAGAATATATTTATAATCAAGTTAAAGATTAACATTTATTTATTTGATTATAGGAATTATAAGAATTATTATGTTGCAAAACTTCTTGTGCTAATACTATTCATAATCCTTCTTGTAAAAAGAGTAAATTATGTCATGAAGGAACACAACACATTTTTGTTGTTAATCTAGAAAAATAATGTTCATATGGATAATTAACACATTTAATTTTAAAATATTGTAGATCTAAATAATATATTTGATTTCTTAAGTTGTGTAAAAAAAAGTGCAATTGTAGTAATGCGTGTTAGTTTATTACTAGGAAATGAGTATATGACGATGTTTTAAAACACATTCTTAGTCCAAACTTTACTTTTATGATGAATTTTTAGTTAATTGAATATTTTAAAAACAATCTCACTTTTTATAGCGTTAAGTAACACGTTATTTTAATGATGTTCATTAAAAAAGTCTATACAAAATAAATAAAAATTAATTAGGAAATATTAAATATTAGCCCATAATTTGTGTTTCTTTTGTTGTAGTTGAATTAGAATATATTTATATTCAAGTTAAAGATTAACATTTATTTATTTGATTATAGGAATTATAAGAATTTTTATGTTGCAAAACTTCTTGTGCTAATACTATTCATAATCCTTCTTGTAAAAAGAGTAAATTATGTCATGAAGGAACACAACACATTTTTGTTGTTAATCTAGAAAAATAATGTTCATATGGAAAATTAACACATTTAATTTTAAAATATTGTACATCTAAATAATATATTGGATTTCTTAAGTTGTGTAAAAAAAAAGGTGTAATTGTAGTAATGCGTGTTAGTTTATTACTAGGAAATGAGTATATGACGATGTTTTAAAACACATTCTTAGTCCAAACTTTACTTTTATGATGAATTTTTAGTTAATTGAATATTTTAAAAACAATCTCACTTTTTATAGCGTTAAGTAACACGTTATTTTAATGATGTTCATTAAAAAAGTCTATACAAAATAAATAAAAATTAATTAGGAAATATTAAATATTAGCCCATAATTTGTGTTTCTTTTGTTGTAGTTGAATTAGAATATATTTATAATCAAGTTAAAGATTAACATTTATTTATTTGATTATAGGAATTATAAGAATTATTATGTTGCAAAACTTATTGTGCTAATACTATTCATAATCCTTCTTGTAAAAAGAGTAAATTATGTCATGAAGGAACACAACACATTTTTGTTGTTAATATAGAAAAATAACGGTCATATGGAAAATTAACACATTTAATTTTAAAATATTGTACATCTAAATAATATAATGGATTTCTTAAGTTGTTTAAAAAAAAAGTGCAATTGTAGTAATGCGTGTTAGTTTATTACTAGAAAATGAGTATATGACGATGTTTTAAAACACATTCTTAGTCCAAACTTTACTTTTATGATGAATTTTTAGTTAATTGAATATTTTAAAAACAATCTCACTTTTTATAGCGTTAAGTAACACGTTATTTTAATGATGTTCATTAAAAAAGTCTATACAAAATAAATAAAAATTAATTAGGAAATATTAAATATTAGCCCATAATTTGTGTTTCTTTTGTTGTAGTTGAATTAGAATATATTTATATTCAAGTTAAAGATTAACATTTATTTATTTGATTATAGGAATTATAAGAATTATTATGTTGCAAAACTTATTGTGCTAATACTATTCATAATCCTTCTTGTAAAAAGAGTAAATTATGTCATGAAGGAACACAACACATTTTTGTTGTTAATATAGAAAAATAACGGTCATATGGAAAATTAACACATTTAATTTTAAAATATTGTACATCTAAATAATATATTGGATTTCTTAAGTTGTTTAAAAAAAAGTGCAATTGTAGTAATGCGTGTTAGTTTATTACTAGGAAATGAGTATATGACGATGTTTTAAAAACACATTCTTAGTCCAAACTTTACTTTTATGATGAATTTTAGATAATTGAATATTTTAAAAACAATCTCACTTTTTATAGCGTTAAGTAACACGTTATTTTAATGATGTTCATTAAAAAAGTCTATACAAAATAAATAAAAATTAATTAGGAAATATTAAATATTAGCCCATAATTTGTGTTTCTTTTGTTGTAGTTGAATTAGAATATATTTATAATCAAGTTAAAGATTAACATTTATTTATTTGATTATAGGAATTATAAGAATTATTATGTTGCAAAACTTCTTGTGCTAATACTATTCATAATCCTCCTTGTAAAAAGAGTAAATTATGTCATGAAGGAACACAACACATTTTTGTTGTTAATATAGAAAAATAATGTTCATATGGAAAATTAACACATTCAATTTTAAAATATTGTACATCTAAACAGTATATTTGATTTCTTAAGTTGTGTAAAAAAAAAGTGCAATTGTAGTAATGTGTGTTAGTTTGTTACTAGGAAATGAGTATAAGACGATGTTTTAAAACACATTCTTAGTCCAAACTTTACTTTTATGATGAATTTTTAGTTAATTGAATATTTTAAAAACAATCTCACTTTTTATAGCGTTAAGTAACACGTTATTTTAATGATGTTCATTAAAAAAGTCTATACAAAATAAATAAAAATTAATTAGGAAATATTAAATATTAGCCCATAATTTGTGTTTCTTTTGTTGTAGTTGAATTAGAATATATTTATAATCAAGTTAAAGATTAACATTTATTTATTTGATTATAGGAATTATAAGAATTATTATGTTGCAAAACTTCTTGTGCTAATACTATTCATAATCCTCCTTGTAAAAAGAGTAAATTATGTCATGAAGGAACACAACACATTTTTGTTGTTAATATAGAAAAATAATGTTCATATGGAAAATTAACACATTCAATTTTAAAATATTGTACATCTAAACAGTATATTTGATTTCTTAAGTTGTGTAAAAAAAAAAGTGCAATTGTAGTAATGTGTGTTAGTTTGTTACTAGGAAATGAGTATAAGACGATGTTTTAAAACACATTCTTAGTCCAAATTTTACTTTTATGATGAATTTTTAGTTAATTGAATATTTTAAAAACAATCTCACTTTTTATAGCGTTAAGTAACAAGTTATTTTAATGATGCTTATTAAAAAGGTCTATACAAAATAAAAAAAAAGTAATTAGGAAATATTAAATATTAGCCCATAATTTGTGTTTCTTTTGTTGTAGTTAAATTAGAATATATTTATAATCAAGTTTAAGATTAACATTTGTTTATTTGATTATAGGAATTATAAGAATTATTATGTTGCAAAACTTCTTGTGCTAATACTATTCATAATCCTTCTTGTAAAAAGAGTAAATTATGTCATGAAGGAACACAACACATTTTTGTTGTTAATCTAGAAAAATAATGTTCATATGGATAATTAACACATTTAATTTTAAAATATTGTAGATCTAAATAATATATTTGATTTCTTAAGTTGTGTAAAAAAAAAGGTGCAATTGTAGTAACGCGTTTTAGTTTATTACTAGGAAATGAGTATATGACGATGTTTTAAAACACATTCTTAGTCCAAACTTTACTTTTATGATGAATTTTTAGTTAATTGAATATTTTAAAAACAATCTCACCTTTTATAGCGTTAAGTAACACGTTATTTTAATGATGTTCATTAAAAAGGTCTATACAAAATAAATAAAAATTAATTAGGAAATATTAAATATTAGCCCATAATTTGTGTTTCTTTTGTTGTAGTTGAATTAGAATATATTTATATTCAAGTTAAAGATTAACATTTATTTATTTGATTATAGGAATTATAATAATTTTTATGTTGCAAAACTTCTTGTGCTAATACTATTCATAATCCTTCTTGTAAAAAGAGTAAATTATGTCATGAAGGAACACAACACATTTTTGTTGTTAATCTAGAAAAATAATGTTCATATGGAAAATTAACACATTTAATTTTAAAATATTGTACATCTAAATAATATATTGGATTTCTTAAGTTGTGTAAAAAAAAAGGTGTAATTGTAGTAATGCGTGTTAGTTTATTACTAGGAAATGAGTATATGACGATGTTTTAAAACACATTCTTAGTCCAAACTTTACTTTTATGATGAATTTTTAGTTAACTGAATATTTTAAAAACAATCTCACTTTTTATAGCGTTAAGTAACACGTTATTTTAATGATGTTCATTAAAAAAGTCTATACAAAATAAATAAAAATTAATTAGGAAATATTAAATATTAGCCCATAATTTGTGTTTCTTTTGTTGTAGTTGAATTAGAATATATTTATAATCAAGTTAAAGATTAACATTTATTTATTTGATTATAGGAATTATAAGAATTATTATGTTGCAAAACTTATTGTGCTAATACTATTCATAATCCTTCTTGTAAAAAGACTAAATTATGTCATGAAGGAACACAACACATTTTTGTTGTTAATCTAGAAAAATAATGTTTATATGGATAATTAACACATTTAATTTTAAAATATTCTAGATCTAAATAATATATTTGATTTCTTAAGTTGTGTAAAAAAAAAGTGCAATTGTAGTAATGCGTGTTAGTTTATTCTTAGGAAATGAGTATATGACGATGTTTTAAAACACATTCTTAGTCCAAACTTTACTTTTATGATGAATTTTTACTTAATTGAATATTTTAAAAACAATCTCACTTTTTATAGCGTTAAGTAACACGTTATTTTAATGATGTTCATTAAAAAAGTCTATACAAAATAAATAAAAATTAATTAGGAAATATTAAATATTAGCCCATAATTTGTGTTTCTTTTGTTGTAGTTGAATTAGAATATATTTATATTCAAGTTAAAGATTAACATTTATTTATTTGATTATAGGAATTATAAGAATTATTATGTTGCAAAACTTATTGTGCTAATACTATTCATAATCCTTCTTGTAAAAAGAGTAAATTATGTCATGAAGGAACACAACACATTTTTGTTGTTAATATAGAAAAATAACGGTCATATGGAAAAGTAACACATTTAATTTTAAAATATTGTACATCTAAATAATATATTGGATTTCTTAAGTTGTTTAAAAAAAAAAGTGCAATTGTAGTAATGTGTGTTAGTTTGTTACTAGGAAATGAGTATAAGACGATGTTTTAAAACACATTCTTAGTCCAAACTTTACTTTTATGATGAATTTTTAGTTAATTGAATATTTTAAAAACAATCTCACTTTTTATAGCGTTAAGTAACACGTTATTTTAATGATGTTCATTAAAAAAGTCTATACAAAATAAATAAAAATTAATTAGGAAATATTAAATATTAGCCCATAATTTGTGTTTCTTTTGTTGTAGTTGAATTAGAATATATTTATAATCAAGTTAAAGATTAACATTTATTTATTTGATTATAGGAATTATAAGAATTATTATGTTGCAAAACTTCTTGTGCTAATACTATTCATAATCCTCCTTGTAAAAAGAGTAAATTATGTCATGAAGGAACACAACACATTTTTGTTGTTAATATAGAAAAATAATGTTCATATGGAAAATTAACACATTCAATTTTAAAATATTGTACATCTAAACAGTATATTTGATTTCTTAAGTTGTGTAAAAAAAAAAGTGCAATTGTAGTAATGTGTGTTAGTTTGTTACTAGGAAATGAGTATAAGACGATGTTTTAAAACACATTCTTAGTCCAAATTTTACTTTTATGATGAATTTTTAGTTAATTGAATATTTTAAAAACAATCTCACTTTTTATAGCGTTAAGTAACAAGTTATTTTAATGATGCTTATTAAAAAAGTCTATACAAAATAAATAAAAATTAATTAGGAAATATTAAATATTAACCCATAATTTGTGTTTCTTTTGTTGTAGTTAAATTAGAATATATTTATAATCAAGTTTAAGATTAACATTTATTTATTTGATTATAGGAATTATAAGAATTATTATGTTGCAAAACTTCTTGTGCTAATACTATTCATAATCCTTCTTGTAAAAAGAGTAAATTATGTCATGAAGGAACACAACACATTTTTGTTGTTAATATAGAAAAATAATGGTCATATGGAAAATTAACACATTTAATTTTAAAATATTGTAGATCTAAATAATATATTGGATTTCTTAAGTTGTGTAAAAAAAAGTGCAATTGTAGTAATGCGTGTTAGTTTATTACTAGGAAATGAGTATATGACGATGTTTTAAAACACATTCTTAGTCCAAACTTTACTTTTATGATGAATTTTTAGTTAATTGAATATTTTAAACACAATCTCACTTTTTATAGCGTTAAGTAACACGTTATTTTAATGATGTTCATTAAAAAAGTCTATACAAAATAAATAAAAAATAATTAGATAATATTAAATATTAGCCCATAATTTGTGTTTCTTTTGTTGTAGTTGAATTAGAATATATTTATAATCAAGTTAAAGATTAAAATTTATTTATTTGATTATAGGAATTATAAGAATTATTATGTTGCAAAATTTCTTGTGCTAATACTATTCATAATCCTTCTTGTAAAAAGAGTATATTATGTCATGAAGGAACACAACACATTTTTTTTTGTTAATCTAGAATAATAGAGTTCATATGCAAAATTAACACATTTAATTTAAAAATATTGTACATCTAAAAAGTATATTTGATTTCTTAAGTTGTGTAAAAAAAAAGTGCAATTGTAGTAATGCGTGTTAATTTGTTACTAGGAAATGAGTATAAGACGATGTTTTAAAACACATTCTTAGTCCAAATTTTACTTTTATGATGAATTTTTAGTTAATTGAATATTTTAAAAACAATCTCACTTTTTATAGCGTTAAGTAACAAGTTATTTTAATGATGCTTATTAAAAGGTCTATACAAAATAAATAAAAATTAATTAGGAAATATTAAATATTAGCCCATAATTTGTGTTTCTTTTGTTGTAGTTAAATTAGAATATATTTATAATCAAGTTTAGGATTAACATTTATTTATTTGATTATAGGAATTATAAGAATTATTATGTTGCAAAACTTCTTGTGCTAATACTATTCATAATCCTCCTTGTAAAAAGAGTAAATTATGTCATGAAGGAACACAACATATTTTTGTTGTTAATATAGAAAAATAATGTTCATATGGAAAATTAACACATTTAATTTTAAAATATTGTACATCTAAATAATATATTGGATTTCTTAAGTTGTGTAAAAAAAAAGTGCAATTGTAGTAATGCGTGTTAGTTTATTACTAGGAAATGAGTATATGACGATGTTTTAAAACACATTCTTAGTCCAAACTTTACTTTTATGATGAATTTTTAGTTAATTGAATATTTTAAAAACAATCTCACTTTTTATAGCGTTAAGTAACACGTTATTTTAATGATGTTCATTAAAAAAGTCTATACAAAATAAATAAAAATTAATTAGGAAATATTAAATATTATCCCATAATTTGTGTTTCTTTTGTTGTAGTTGAATTAGAATATATTTATAATCAAGTTAAAGATTAACATTTATTTATTTGATTATAGGAATTATAAGAATTATTATGTTGCAAAACTTCTTGTGCTAATACTATTCATAATCCTCCTTGTAAAAAGAGTAAATTATGTCATGAAGGAACACAACACATTTTTGTTGTTAATCTAGAAAAATAATGTTCATATGGAAAATTAACACATTAATTTTAAAATATTGTACATCTAAATAATATATTGGATTTCTTAAGTTGTGTAAAAAAAAAGTGCAATTGTAGTAATGCGTGTTAGTTTATTACTAGGAAATAAGTATATGCCGATGTTTTAAAACACATTCTTAGTCCAAACTTTACTTTTATGATGAATTTTTAGTTAATTGAATATTTTAAAAACAAACTCACTTTTTATAGCGTTAAGTAACACGTTATTTTAATGATGTTCATTAAAAAAGTCTATACAAAATAAATAAAAATTAATTAGGAAATATTAAATATTAGCCCATAATTTGTGTTTCTTTTGTTGTAGTTGAATTAGAATATATTTATAATCAAGTTAAAGATTAACATTTATTTATTTGATTATAGGAATTATAAGAATTATTATGTTGCAAAACTTCTTGTGCCAATACTATTCATAATCCTCCTTGTAAAAAGAGTAAATTATGTCATGAAGGAACACAACACATTTTGTTGTTAATATAGAAAAATAATGTTCATATGGAAAATTAACACATTTAATTTTAAAATATTGTACATCTAAACAGTATATTTGATTTCTTAAGTTGTGTAAAAAAAAAAGTGCAATTGTAGTAATGTGTGTTATTTTGTTACTAGGAAATGAGTATAAGACGATGTTTTAAAACACATTCTTAGTCCAAATTTTACTTTTATGATGAATTTTTAGTTAATTGAATATTTTAAAAACAATCTCACTTTTTATAGCGTTAAGTAACAAGTTATTTTAATGATGCTTATTAAAAAGGTCTATACAAAATAAATAAAAATTAATTAGGAAATATTAAATATTAGCCCATAATTTGTGTTTCTTTTGTTGTAGTTAAATTAGAATATATTTATAATCAAGTTTAAGATTAACATTTATTTATTTGATTATAGGAATTATAAGAATTATTATGTTGCAAAACTTCTTGTGCTAATACTATTCATAATCCTTCTTGTAAAAAGAGTAAATTATGTCATGAAGGAACACAACACATTTTTGTTGTTAATCTAGAAAAATAATGTTCATATGGAAAATTAACACATTTAATTTTAAAATATTGTACATCTAAATAATATATTGGATTTCTTAAGTTGTGTAAAAAAAAAAGGTGCAATTGTATTAATGCGTGTTAGTTTATTACTAGGAAATGAGTATATGACGATGTTTTAAAACACATTCTTAGTCCAAACTTTACTTTTATGATGAATTTTTAGTTAATTGGATATTTTAAAAACAATCTCACTTTTTATAGCGTTAAGTAACACGTTATTTTAATGATGTTCATTAAAAAAGTCTATACAAAATAAATAAAAATTAATTTGATAATATTAAATATTAGCCCATAATTTGTGTTTCTTTTGTTGTAGTTGAATTAGAATATATTTATAATCAAGTTAAAGATTAACATTTATTTATTTGATTATAGGAATTATAAGAATTATTATGTTGCAAAACTTCTTGTGCTAATACTATTCATAATCCTTCTTGTAAAAAGAGTAAATTATGTCATGAAGGAACACAACACATTTTTGTTGTTAATATAGAAAAATAATGTTCATATGGAAAATTAACACATTTAATTTTAAAATATTGTACATCTAAATAATATATTGGATTTCTTAAGTTGTGTAAAAAAAAAGTGCAATTGTAGTAATGCGTGTTAGTTTATTACTAGGAAATGAGTATATGACGATGTTTTAAAACACATTATTAGTCCAAACTTTACTTTTATGATGAATTTTTAGTTAATTGAATATTTTAAAAACAATCTCACTTTTTATAGCGTTAAGTAACACGTTATTTTAATGATGTTCATTAAAAAAGTCTATACAAAATAAATAAAAATTAATTAGGAAATATTAAATATTAGCCCATAATTTGTGTTTCTTTTGTTGTAGTTGAATTAGAATATATTTATAATCAAGTTAAAGATTAACATTTATTTATTTGATTATAGGAATTATAAGAATTATTATGTTGCAAAACTTCTTGTGCTAATACTATTCATAATCCTCCTTGTAAAAAGAGTAAATTATGTCATGAAGGAACACAACACATTTTTGTTGTTAATCTAGAAAAATAATGTTCATATGGAAAATTAACACATTTAATTTTAAAATATTGTACATCTAAATAATATATTGGATTTCTTAAGTTGTGTAAAAAAAAAAGTGCAATTGTAGTAATGCGTGTTAGTTTATTACTAGGAAATGAGTATATGACGATGTTTTAAAACACATTCTTAGTCCAAACTTTACTTTTATGATGAATTTTTAGTTAATTGAATATTTTAAAAACAATCTCACTTTTTATAGCGTTAAGTAACACGTTATTTTAATGATGTTCATTAAAAAAGTCTTTACAAAATAAATAAAAATTAATTAGGAAATATTAAATATTAGCCCATAATTTGTGTTTCTTTTGTTGTAGTTGAATTAGAATATATTTATAATCAAGTTAAAGATTAACATTTATTTATTTGATTATAGGAATTATAAGAATTATTATGTTGCAAAACTTCTTGTGCTAATACTATTCATAATCCTTCTTGTAAAAAGAGTAAATTATGTCATGAAGGAACACAACACATTTTTGTTGTTAATATAGAAAAATAATGGTCATATGGAAAATTAACACATTTAATTTTAAAATATTGTACATCTAAATAATATATTGGATTTCTTAAGTTGTGTAAAAAAAAGTGCAATTGTAGTAATGCGTGTTAGTTTATTACTAGGAAATGAGTATATGACGATGTTTTAAAACACATTCTTAGTCCAAATTGTACTTTTATGATGAATTTTTAGTTAATTGAATATCATAAAAACAATCTCACTTTTTATAGCGTTAACTAACACGTTATTTTAATGATGCTCATTAAAAAGGTCTATACAAAATAAATAAAAATTAATTAGGAAATATTAAATATTAGCCCATAATTTGTGTTTCTTTTATTGTAGTTGAATTATAATATATTTATAATCAAGTTAAATGTTAACGTTTATTTATTTGATTATAGGAATTATAAGAATTATTATGTTGCAAAATTTCTTGTGCTAATACTATTCATAATCCTTCTTGTAAAAAGAGTATATTATGTCATGAAGGAACACAACACATTTTTTTTGTTAATCTAGAATAATAGAGTTCATATGCAAAATTAAAACATTTAATTTAAAAATATTGTACATCTAAACAGTATATTTGATTTCTTAAATTGTATAAAAAAAATAAGTGCAATTGTAGTAATGTGTGTTAGATTGTTACTAGGAAATGAGTATAAGACGATGTTTTAAAACACATTCTTAGTCCAAATTTTACTTTTATGATGAATTTTTAGTTAATTGAATATTTTTAAAACAATCTCACTTTTTATAGCGTTAAGTAACAAGTTATGTTAATGATGCTCATTAAAAAGGTCTATACAAAATAAATAAAAATTAATTAGGAAATATTAAATATTAGCCCATAATTTGTGTTTCTTTTATTGTAGTTGAATTATAATATATTTATAATCAAGTTAAAGATTAACATTTATTTATTTGATTATAGGAATTATAAGAATTATTATGTTGCAAAATTTCTTGTGCTAATACTATTCATAATCCTTCTTGTAAAAAGAGTAAATTATGTCATGAAGGAACACAACACATTTTTGTTGTTAATCTAGAAAAATAATGTTCATATGGAAAATTAACACATTTAATTTTAAAATATTGTACATCTAAATAATATATTGGATTTCTTAAGTTGTGTAAAAAAAAAAGGTGCAATTGTATTAATGCGTGTTAGTTTATTACTAGGAAATGAGTATATGACGATGTTTTAAAACACATTCTTAGTCCAAACTTTACTTTTATGATGAATTTTTAGTTAATTGGATATTTTAAAAACAATCTCACTTTTTATAGCGTTAAGTAACACGTTATTTTAATGATGTTCATTAAAAAAGTCTATACAAAATAAATAAAAATTAATTTGATAATATTAAATATTAGCCCATAATTTGTGTTTCTTTTGTTGTAGTTGAATTAGAATATATTTATAATCAAGTTAAAGATTAACATTTATTTATTTGATTATAGGAATTATAAGAATTATTATGTTGCAAAACTTCTTGTGCTAATACTATTCATAATCCTTCTTGTAAAAAGAGTAAATTATGTCATGAAGGAACACAACACATTTTTGTTGTTAATATAGAAAAATAATGTTCATATGGAAAATTAACACATTTAATTTTAAAATATTGTACATCTAAATAATATATTGGATTTCTTAAGTTGTGTAAAAAAAAAGTGCAATTGTAGTAATGCGTGTTAGTTTATTACTAGGAAATGAGTATATGACGATGTTTTAAAACACATTATTAGTCCAAACTTTACTTTTATGATGAATTTTTAGTTAATTGAATATTTTAAAAACAATCTCACTTTTTATAGCGTTAAGTAACACGTTATTTTAATGATGTTCATTAAAAAAGTCTATACAAAATAAATAAAAATTAATTAGGAAATATTAAATATTAGCCCATAATTTGTGTTTCTTTTGTTGTAGTTGAATTAGAATATATTTATAATCAAGTTAAAGATTAACATTTATTTATTTGATTATAGGAATTATAAGAATTATTATGTTGCAAAACTTCTTGTGCTAATACTATTCATAATCCTCCTTGTAAAAAGAGTAAATTATGTCATGAAGGAACACAACACATTTTTGTTGTTAATCTAGAAAAATAATGTTCATATGGAAAATTAACACATTTAATTTTAAAATATTGTACATCTAAATAATATATTGGATTTCTTAAGTTGTGTAAAAAAAAAAGTGCAATTGTAGTAATGCGTGTTAGTTTATTACTAGGAAATGAGTATATGACGATGTTTTAAAACACATTCTTAGTCCAAACTTTACTTTTATGATGAATTTTTAGTTAATTGAATATTTTAAAAACAATCTCACTTTTTATAGCGTTAAGTAACACGTTATTTTAATGATGTTCATTAAAAAAGTCTTTACAAAATAAATAAAAATTAATTAGGAAATATTAAATATTAGCCCATAATTTGTGTTTCTTTTGTTGTAGTTGAATTAGAATATATTTATAATCAAGTTAAAGATTAACATTTATTTATTTGATTATAGGAATTATAAGAATTATTATGTTGCAAAACTTCTTGTGCTAATACTATTCATAATCCTTCTTGTAAAAAGAGTAAATTATGTCATGAAGGAACACAACACATTTTTGTTGTTAATATAGAAAAATAATGGTCATATGGAAAATTAACACATTTAATTTTAAAATATTGTACATCTAAATAATATATTGGATTTCTTAAGTTGTGTAAAAAAAAGTGCAATTGTAGTAATGCGTGTTAGTTTATTACTAGGAAATGAGTATATGACGATGTTTTAAAACACATTCTTAGTCCAAATTGTACTTTTATGATGAATTTTTAGTTAATTGAATATCATAAAAACAATCTCACTTTTTATAGCGTTAACTAACACGTTATTTTAATGATGCTCATTAAAAAGGTCTATACAAAATAAATAAAAATTAATTAGGAAATATTAAATATTAGCCCATAATTTGTGTTTCTTTTATTGTAGTTGAATTATAATATATTTATAATCAAGTTAAATGTTAACATTTATTTATTTGATTATAGGAATTATAAGAATTATTATGTTGCAAAATTTCTTGTGCTAATACTATTCATAATCCTTCTTGTAAAAAGAGTATATTATGTCATGAAGGAACACAACACATTTTTTTTGTTAATCTAGAATAATAGAGTTCATATGCAAAATTAAAACATTTAATTTAAAAATATTGTACATCTAAACAGTATATTTGATTTCTTAAATTGTATAAAAAAAAATAAGTGCAATTGTAGTAATGTGTGTTAGATTGTTACTAGGAAATGAGTATAAGACGATGTTTTAAAACACATTCTTAGTCCAAATATTACTTTTATGATGAATTTTTAGTTAATTGAATATCATAAAAACAATCTCACTTTTTATAGCGTTAAGTAACAAGTTATTTTAATGATGCTCATTAAAAAGGTCTATACAAAATAAATAAAAATTAATTAGGAAATATTAAATATTAGCCCATAATTTGTGTTTCTTTTATTGTAGTTGAATTATAATATATTTATAATCAAGTTAAATATTAACATTTATTTATTTGATTATAGGAATTATAAGAATTATTATGTTGCAAAATTTCTTGTGCTAATACTATTCATAATCCTACTTGTAAAAAGAGTAAATTATGTCATGAAGGAACACAACACATTTTTGTTGTTAATCTAGAATAATAGAGTTCATATGCAAAATTAACACATTTAATTTTAAAATGTTATACATCTAAACAGTATATTTGATTTCTTAACTTGTGTAAAAAAAAAGTGCAATTGTAGTAATGCGTGTTAGTTTGTTACTAGGAAATGAGTATAAGACGATGTTTTAAAACACATTCTTAGTCCAAATATTACTTTTATGATGAATTTTTAGTTAATTGAATATCATAAAAACAATCTCACTTTTTATAGCGTTAACTAACACGTTATTTTAATGATGCTCATTAAAAAGGTCTATACAAAATAAATAAAAATTAATTAGGAAATATTAAATATTAGCCCATAATTTGTGTTTCTTTTATTGTAGTTGAATTATAATATATTTATAATCAAGTTAAAGATTAACATTTATTTATTTGATTATAGGAATTATAAGAATTATTATGTTGCAAAATTTCTTGTCCTAATACTATTCATAATCCTTCTTGTAAAAAGAGTAAATTATGTCATAAAGGAACACAACAAATTTTTTTTGTTAATCTAAAATTATAGAGTTCATATGCAAAATTAACACATTTAATTTTAAAATATTGTACGTCTAAACAGTATCTTTGATTTCTTAAGTTGTGTAAAAAAAAAAAGTGCAATTGTAGTAATGCGTGTTAGTTTATTACTAGGAAATGAGTATATGACGATGTTTTAAAACACATTCTTAGTCCAAACTTTACTTTTATGATGAATTTTTAGTTAATTGAATATTTTAAAAACAATCTCACTTTTTATAGGGTTAAGTAACACGTTATTTTAATGATGTTCATTAAAAAGGTCTATACAAAATAAATAAAAATTAATTAGGAAATATTAAATATTAGCCCATAATTTGTGTTTCTTTTGTTGTAGTTGAATTAGAATATATTTATAATCAAGTTAAAGATTAACATTTATTTATTTGATTATAGGAATTATAAGAATTATTATGTTGCAAAACTTCTTGTGCTAATACTATTCATAATCCTCCTTGTAAAAAGAGTATATTATGTCATAAAGGAACACAACACTTTTTTTTTGTTAATCTAGAATAATAGAGTTCATATGCAAAATGAACACATTTAATTTTAAAATATTGTACATCTAAACAGTATATTTGATTTCTTAAATTGTGTAAAAAAAATAAGTGCAATTGTAGCAATGTGTGTTAGTTTGTTACTAGGAAATGAGTATAAGACGATGTTTTAAAACACATTCTTAGTCCAAATTTTACTTTTATGATGAATTTTTAGTTAATTGAATATTTTAAAAACAATCTCACTTTTTAGGCGTTAAGTAAAAAGTTATTTTAATGATGCTCATTAAAAAGGTCTATACAAAATAAATAAAAATTAATTAGGAAATATTAAATATTAGCCCATAATTTGTGTTTCTTTTGTTGTAGTCGAATTATAATATATTTATAATCAAGTTAAAGATTAACATTTATTTATTTGATTATAGGAATTATAAGAATTATTATGTTGCAAAACTTCTTGTGCTAATACTATTCATAATCCTCCTTGTAAAAAGAGTAAATTATGTCATGAAGGAACATAACACATTTTTGTTGTTAATCTAGAAAAATAGAGTTCATATGGAAAATTAACACATTTAATTTTAAAATATTGTACATGGCATGTGTTTATTAAAGTGATTCCAACTTTCAGATTTTCATTCATCAGTGAAGTTTCTAACAATGACTTCAATATATGATTTTAATAGAGGTACTGACAAATTAAGATTAGAAATACATAAGCCAAGAAACTAGCCATTCACTTAGTTTGACATCTCTTTTTTAAGCTAAACACATGGGTGAATAAGGGCCTGGTTTTTCAGTTATTTTAAATTGTTTTTATGCTAATTTTTTAATACCAAGCAAATGTTCTTTTAACTTAGGGGATGGATTGATTGATCTATTGTGTTGGAGATGATTTTTGTAGTACTAAGGAGGGCACATTTTTGTTTTGGGGCTAATTTTTGTTGAGTAAATTTTTGACCTAATGATTATGAAGTTCATGGAGCCATAATATAAAATTTTTGGGTGTATTACTTGCTGATTATTGTTAATGAATTGAAGAAATTTCATAGCAGTATCTAAAGTATGTTATATATGTATGTATGCTTATAGTTATCAATTGGTTTATATAACTTATGGCTGTATGTAGAGACAATTAAATTACAATTCTTTGACATTTATAAGCATTAAGAATTAGTCAATCTAATGTGTTTAAGTAGTGTATTCATCTTGCCGATTTTTTGTTAGTGAATTGAAGAATTTACTAAATCATGTATCATATTTGGTTATGATATTACCAACCTATGTGAGTTTCAATCAATAAATTTTTTTTATAACTATAGTTCCACTGTAATTAACATTTTTAAATAAAAAAGTTAAATATATTTTAAATAGTGTAGACTATTTTGTTTCATAATATATATATATATATATATATATATATATATATATATATATATATTATATATATATATATATATATATATATATATATATATATATATATATATATATATATATATATTATATATATATATATATATATATATATATATATATATATATATATATATATATATATATATATATATATATATATATCCTTTTTATTTTTAAATGTACTTTTCCGCTTCGAACAAACTATAAACTTCCATTATGTATATAGCATCAAATGAATTTCATCTTAATTCATATGGTTTTTTGTTATAATGTATTTTGAGCAAATTAGGATTTATCAAATCGTTTTAAAAATTTTAATTAGTCTTCATGATTTTAAGTTAACAATTTAGGATTATTGTTGTATTATAAAAATTAATTTTAAATATTTTTACAACAATTTCATAATTTGAATCACATTTTTTCTACATTATCATAATTTATAATCATGTTAATTTGTGTCTCTTTTATTGTTGTTAAATTATAATATACTTATATAGAATTCACATCTAACATATAAGGTAAAGATTAACAGTTATTTATTTTATTATAGGAATTATAAGAATTATTATGTTGCAAAATTTCTTATGGTAATACTATTCATAATCCTCCTTGCAACAAGAGTAAATTATGTCAAGAAGTAACACAACACATTTTTGTTGTTAATCTAGAATAATAGAGTTCATATGCAAAATTAACACATTTAATTTTAAAATGTTATACATCTAAACAGTATATTTGATTTCTTAACTTGTGTAAAAAAAAAGTGCAATTGTAGTAATGCGTGTTAGTTTGTTACTAGGAAATGAGTATAAGACGATGTTTTAAAACACATTCTTAGTCCAAATATTACTTTTATGATGAATTTTTAGTTAATTGAATATCATAAAAACAATCTCACTTTTTATAGCGTTAACTAACACGTTATTTTAATGATGCTCATTAAAAAGGTCTATACAAAATAAATAAAAATTAATTAGGAAATATTAAATATTAGCCCATAATTTGTGTTTCTTTTATTGTAGTTGAATTATAATATATTTATAATCAAGTTAAAGATTAACATTTATTTATTTGATTATAGGAATTATAAGAATTATTATGTTGCAAAATTTCTTGTCCTAATACTATTCATAATCCTTCTTGTAAAAAGAGTAAATTATGTCATAAAGGAACACAACACATTATTGTTGTTAAAAATCAATTAAGACGGGTGATATGATTTTGTCTTTAAACTCTGATGGTTTTGGAACTTCATTTGGTGGCTTGTGTTAGTCTTCCATGGCATGTGTTTATTAAAGTGATTCCAACTTTCAGATTTTCATTCATCAGTGAAGTTTCTAACAAAGACTTCAATATATGATTTTAATAGAGGTACTGATAAATAAAGATTAGAACTACAGAATCCAAGCAACTAGCCATTCACTTAGTTTGACATCCCTTTTTTTAAGCTAAACACATGGGTGAATAAGGGCCTGGTTTCTCAGTTATTTTATATTGTTTTTATGCTAATTTTTTAATACCAAACAAATGTTCTTTTAACTTAGGGTATGGATTGATTGATCTATTGTGTTGGGGATGATTTTTGTAGTACTAAGGAGGGCACATTTTTGTTTTGGGGCTAATTTTTGTTAAGTAAAGTTTTGACCTAATGATTATGAAGTTCATGGAGCCATAATATAAAATTTTTGGGTGTATTACTTGCTGATTATTGTTAATAAATTGAAGAAATTTCATAGCAGTATCTAAAGTATGTTATATATGTATGTATGCTTATAGTTATCAATTGGTTAATATAACTTATGGCTGTATGCAGAGACAATTAAATTACAATTCTTTGACATTTATAAGCCTTAAGAATTAGTCAATCTAATGTGTGTAAGTACTGTATTCATCTTGCCGATTTTTTGTTAGTGAATTGAAGAATTTACTAAATCATGTATCATATGTGGTTATTGTAATACCAACCTATGTGAGTTTCAATCAATAAATTTTTTTTATAACTATAGTTCCACTGTAATTAACATTTTTAAATAAAAAAGTTAAATATATTTTAAATAGTGTAGACTATTTAGTTTCATAATATAATATATATATATATATATATATATATATATATATATATATATATATATATATATATATATATATATATATATATATATATATATATATATATATATATATATATATATATATATATATATATCCTTTTTCTTTTTAAATGTACTTTTTCACTTCGAACAAACTATAAACTTCCATTATGTAATATAGCATCAAATGAATTTCATCTTAATTCATATGGTTTTTTGTTATAATGTATTTTGAGCAAATTAGGATTTATCAAATCGTTTTAAAAAATTTAATTAGTCTTCATGATTTTAAGTTAAGAATTTAGGATTATTGTTGTATTATAAAAATTAAATTTAAATATTTTTACAACAATTTCATAATTTGAATCACATTTTTTCTACATTATCATAATTTATAATCATGTTAATTTGTGTCTCTTTTATTGTAGTTAAATTATAATATACTTATATAGAATTCACATCTAACATATAAGGTAAAGATTAACAGTTATTTATTTTATTATAGGAATTATAAGAATTATTATGTTGCAAAATTTCTTGTGGTAATACTATTCATAATCCTCCTTGCAACAAGAGTAAATTATGTCAAGAAGTAACACAACACATTTTTGTTGTTAATCTAGAATAATAGAGTTCATATGCAAATTTAACACATTTAATTTTAAAATTTTGTACATCTAAACTGTATATTTGATTTCTTAAGTTGTGTAAAAAAATAAGTGCAATTGTAGTAATGCGTGTTAGTTTGTTACTAGGAAATGAGTATAAGACAATTTTTTAAAACACGTTCTTAGTCCAAATTTTACTTTTATGATGAATTATTAGTTAATTGAATATTTTAAAAACAATATCACTTTTTATAGCATTAAGTAACACGTTATTTTAATGATGTTCATTAAAAAGTTCTATACAAAATAAATAAAAATTAATTAGGAAATATTAAATATTAGCCCATAATTTGTGTTTCTTATATTGTAGTTGAATTATAATATATTTATAATCAAGTTAAAGAATAACATTTATTTATTTCATTATAGGAATTATAAGAATTATTATGTTGCAAAATTTCTTGTGGTAATACTATTCATAATCATCCTTGCAAAAAGAGTAAATTATGTCATGAAGGAACACAACACATTTTTGTTGTTAAAAATAAATTAAGACGGATGATATGATTTTGTCTTTAAACTCTGATGGTTTTGGAACTTCATTTGGTGGCTTGTGTTAGTCTTCCATGGCATGTGTTTATTAAAGTGATTCCAACTTTCAGATTTTCATTCATCAGTGAAGTTTCTAACAAAGACTTCAATATATGATTTTAATAGAGGTACTGATAAATAAAGATTAGAACTACAGAATCCAAGCAACTAGCCATTCACTTAGTTTGACATCCCTTTTTTAAGCTAAACACATGGGTGAATAAGGGCCTGGTTTCTCAGTTATTTTATATTGTTTTTATGCTAATTTTTTAATACCAAACAAATGTTCTTTTAACTTAGGGGATGGATTGATTGATCTATTGTGTTGGGGATGATTTTTGTAGTACTAAGGAGGGCACATTTTTGTTTTGGGGCTAATTTTTGTTAAGTAAAGTTTTGACCTAATGATTATGAAGTTCATGGAGCCATAATATAAATTTTTTGGGTGTATTACTTGCTGATTATTGTTAATAAATTGAAGAAATTTCATAGCAGTATCTAAAGTATGTTATATCTGTATGTATGCTTATAGTTATCAATTGGTTAATATAACTTATGGCTGTATGCAGAGACAATTAAATTACAATTCTTTGACATTTATAAGCCTTAAGAATTAGTCAATCTAATGTGTGTAAGTACTGTATTCATCTGGCCGATTTTTTGTTAGTGAATTGAAGAATTTACTAAATCATGTATCATATGTGGTTATTGTATTACCAACCTATGTGAGTTTCAATCAATAAATTTTTTTTATAACTATAGTTCCACTGTAATTAACATTTTTAAATAAAAAAGTTAAATATATTTTAAATAGTGTAGACTATTTAGTTTCATAATATATATATATATATATATATATATATATATATATATATATATATATCCTTTTTCTTTTTAAATGTACTTTTTCACTTCGAACAAACTATAAACTTCCATTATGTATATAGCATCAAATGAATTTCATCTTAATTCATATGGTTTTTTGTTATAATGTATTTTGAGCAAATTAGGATTTATCAAATCGTTTTAAAAAATTTAATTAGTCTTCATGATTTTAAGTTAAGAATTTAGGATTATTGTTGTATTATAAAAATTAAATTTAAATATTTTTACAACAATTTCATAATTTGAATCACATTTTTTCTACATTATCATAATTTATAATCATGTTAATTTGTGTCTCTTTTATTGTAGTTAAATTATAATATACTTATATAGAATTCACATCTAACATATAAGGTAAAGATTAACAGTTATTTATTTTATTATAGGAATTATAAGAATTATTATGTTGCAAAATTTCTTGTGGTAATACTATTCATAATCCTCCTTGCAACAAGAGTAAATTATGTCAAGAAGTAACACAACACATTTTTGTTGTTAATCTAGAATAATAGAGTTCATATGAAAATTTAACACATTTAATTTTAAAATTTTGTACATCTAAACTGTATATTTGATTTCTTAAGTTGTGTAAAAAAATAAGTGCAATTGTAGTAATGCGTGTTAGTTTGTTACTAGGAAATGAGTATAAGACAATTTTTTAAAACACGTTCTTAGTCCAAATTTTACTTTTATGATGAATTATTAGTTAATTGAATATTTTAAAAACAATATCACTTTTTATAGCATTAAGTAACACGTTATTTTAATGATGTTCATTAAAAAGTTCTATACAAAATAAATAAAAATTAATTAGGAAATATTAAATATTAGCCCATAATTTGTGTTTCTTATATTGTAGTTGAATTATAATATATTTATAATCAAGTTAAAGAATAACATTTATTTATTTCATTATAGGAATTATAAGAATTATTATGTTGCAAAATTTCTTGTGGTAATACTATTCATAATCATCCTTGCAAAAAGAGTAAATTATGTCATGAAGGAACACAACACATTTTTGTTGTTAAAAATAAATTAAGACGGATGATATGATTTTGTCTTTAAACTCTGATGGTTTTGGAACTTCATTTGGTGGCTTGTGTTAGTCTTCCATGGCATGTGTTTATTAAAGTGATTCCAACTTTCAGATTTTCATTCATCAGTGAAGTTTCTAACAAAGACTTCAATATATGATTTTAATAGAGGTACTGATAAATAAAGATTAGAACTACAGAATCCAAGCAACTAGCCATTCACTTAGTTTGACATCCCTTTTTTAAGCTAAACACATGGGTGAATAAGGGCCTGGTTTCTCAGTTATTTTATATTGTTTTTATGCTAATTTTTTAATACCAAACAAATGTTCTTTTAACTTAGGGGATGGATTGATTGATCTATTGTGTTGGGGATGATTTTTGTAGTACTAAGGAGGGCACATTTTTGTTTTGGGGCTAATTTTTGTTAAGTAAAGTTTTGACCTAATGATTATGAAGTTCATGGAGCCATAATATAAATTTTTTTGGGTGTATTACTTGCTGATTATTGTTAATAAATTGAAGAAATTTCATAGCAGTATCTAAAGTATGTTATATCTGTATGTATGCTTATAGTTATCAATTGGTTAATATAACTTATGGCTGTATGCAGAGACAATTAAATTACAATTCTTTGACATTTATAAGCCTTAAGAATTAGTCAATCTAATGTGTGTAAGTACTGTATTCATCTGGCCGATTTTTTGTTAGTGAATTGAAGAATTTACTAAATCATGTATCATATGTGGTTATTGTATTACCAACCTATGTGAGTTTCAATCAATAAATTTTTTTTATAACTATAGTTCCACTGTAATTAACATTTTTAAATAAAAAAGTTAAATATATTTTAAATAGTGTAGACTATTTAGTTTCATATAATATATATATATATATATATTATATATATATATATATATTATATATATCCTTTTTCTTTTTAAATGTACTTTTTCACTTCGAACAAACTATAAACTTCCATTATGTATATAGCATCAAATGAATTTCATCTTAATTCATATGGTTTTTTGTTATAATGTATTTTGAGCAAATTAGGATTTATCAAATCGTTTTAAAAAATTTAATTAGTCTTCATGATTTTAAGTTAAGAATTTAGGATTATTGTTGTATTATAAAAATTAAATTTAAATATTTTTACAACAATTTCATAATTTGAATCACATTTTTTCTACATTATCATAATTTATAATCATGTTAATTTGTGTCTCTTTTATTGTAGTTAAATTATAATATACTTATATAGAATTCACATCTAACATATAAGGTAAAGATTAACAGTTATTTATTTTATTATAGGAATTATAAGAATTATTATGTTGCAAAATTTCTTGTGGTAATACTATTCATAATCCTCCTTGCAACAAGAGTAAATTATGTCAAGAAGTAACACAACACATTTTTGTTGTTAATCTAGAATAATAGAGTTCATATGAAAATTTAACACATTTAATTTTAAAATTTTGTACATCTAAACTGTATATTTGATTTCTTAAGTTGTGTAAAAAAATAAGTGCAATTGTAGTAATGCGTGTTAGTTTGTTACTAGGAAATGAGTATAAGACAATTTTTTAAAACACGTTCTTAGTCCAAATTTTACTTTTATGATGAATTATTAGTTAATTGAATATTTTAAAAACAATATCACTTTTTATAGCATTAAGTAACACGTTATTTTAATGATGTTCATTAAAAAGTTCTATACAAAATAAATAAAAATTAATTAGGAAATATTAAATATTAGCCCATAATTTGTGTTTCTTATATTGTAGTTGAATTATAATATATTTATAATCAAGTTAAAGAATAACATTTATTTATTTCATTATAGGAATTATAAGAATTATTATGTTGCAAAATTTCTTGTGGTAATACTATTCATAATCATCCTTGCAAAAAGAGTAAATTATGTCATGAAGGAACACAACACATTTTTGTTGTTAAAAATAAATTAAGACGGATGATATGATTTTGTCTTTAAACTCTGATGGTTTTGGAACTTCATTTGGTGGCTTGTGTTAGTCTTCCATGGCATGTGTTTATTAAAGTGATTCCAACTTTCAGATTTTCATTCATCAGTGAAGTTTCTAACAAAGACTTCAATATATGATTTTAATAGAGGTACTGATAAATTAAGATTAGAAATACAGAATCCAAGCAACTAGCCATTCACTTAGTTTGACATCCCGTTTTTAAGCTAAACACATGGGTGAATAAGGGCCTGGTTTCTCAGTTATTTTATATTGTTTTTATGCTAATTTTTTAATACCAAACAAATGTTCTTTTAACTTAGGGGATGGATTGATTGATCTATTGTGTTGGGGATGATTTTTGTAGTACTAAGGAGGGCACATTTTTGTTTTGGGGCTAATTTTTGTTGAGTAAAGTTTTGACCTAATGATTATGAAGTTCATGGAGCCATAATATATATTTTTTGGGTGTATTACTTACTGATTATTGTTAATAAATTTGGAAAATTTTCATAGTAGTATATAAAGTATGTTATATGTGTATGTTTGCTTATAGTTATCAATTGGTTAATATAACTTATGGATGTATGCAGGGACAATTAAATTACAATTCTTTGACATTTATAAGCATTAAGAATTAGTCAATCTAATGTGTTTAAGTAGTGTATTCATCTTGCCGATTTTTTGTTAGTGAATTGAAGAATTTACTAAATCACGTATCATATTTGGTTATTGTATTACCAACCTATGTGAGTTTCAATCAATAAATTTTTTTTATAACTATAGTTCCACTGTAATTAACATTTTTAAATAAAAAATTTAAATATATTTTAAATAGTGTAGACTATTTAGTTTCATAATATATATATATATATATATATAATATATATATATATATATATATATATATATATATATCCTTTTTCTTTTTAAATGTACTTTTTTCGCTTCGAGCAAACTATAAACTTCCATTATGTATATAGCATCAAATGAATTTCAGCTTAATTCATATGGTTTTTTGTTATAATGTATTTTGAAAAAAATTAGGATTTATCAAATCGTTTTAAAAATTTTAATTAGTCTTCATGATTTTAAGTTAACAATTTAAGATTATTGTTGTATTATAAAAATTTAATTTAAATATTTTTAAAACAATTTCATAATTTGAATCACATTTTTTCTACATTATCATAATTTATAATCATGTTAATTTGTGTCTCTTTTATTGTATTTAAATTATAATATACTTATATAGAATGCACATCTAACATATAAGGTAAAGATTAGCAGTTATTTATTTTATTATAGGAATTATAAGAATTATTATGTTGCAAAATTTCTTGTGGTAATACTATTCATAATCCTCCTTGGAACAAGAGTAAATTATGTCAAGAAGTAACACAACACATTTTTGTTGTTAATCTAGAATAATAGAGTTCATATGCAAAATTAACACATTTAATTTTAAAATGTTGAACATCTAAACCGTTATATTTGATTTCTTAAGTTGTGTAAAAAAAAAGTGCAATTGTAGTAATGCGTGTTAGTTTGTTACTAGGAAATGAGTATAAGACAATGTTTTAAAACACCTTCTTAGACCAAATTTTACTTTTACGATGAATTATTAGTTAATTGAATATTTTAAAAACAATCTCACTTTTTATAGCGTTAAGTAACACGTTATTTTAATGATGTTCATTAAAAAGTTCTATACAAAATAAATAAAAGTTAATTAGGAAATATTAAATATTAGCCCATAATTTGTGTTTCTTTTATTGTAGTTGAATTATAATAAATTTATAATCAAGTTAAAGAATAACATTTATTTATTTCATTATAAGAATTATAAGAATTATTATGTTGCAAAATTTCTTGTGGTAATACTATTCATAATCCTCCTTGCAAAAAGGGTAAATTATGTCATGAAGGAACGCAACACATTTTTGTTGTTAAAAATCAATTAAGACGGGTGACATGATTTTGTCTTTAAACTCTGATGGTTTTGGAACTTCATTTGGTGGCTCGTGTTAGTCTTCCATGGCATGTGTTTATTAAAGTGATTCCATCTTTCAGATTTTCATTCATCAGTGAAGTTTCTAACAATGACTTCAATATATGATTTTAATAGAGGTACTGATAAATTAAGATCAGAAATACAGAAGCCAAGCAACTAGCCATTCACTTAGTTTGACATCCCTTTTTTAAGCTAAACACATGGGTGAATAAGGGCCTGGTTTCTCAGTTATTTTATACTGTTTTTATGCTAATTTTTTAATACCAAGCAAATGTTCTTTTAACTTAGGGGATGGATTGATTGATCTATTGTGTTGGGGATGATTTTTGTAGTACTAAGGAGGGAACATTTTTGTTTTGGGGCTAATTTTTGTTGAGTAAAGTTTTGACCTAATGATTATGAAGTTCATGGAGCCATAATATAAAATTTTTGGGTGTATTACTTGCTGATTATTGTTAATGAATTGAAGAAATTTCATAGCAGTATCTAAATTATGTTATATATGTATGTATGCTTATAGTTAGCAATTGGTTTATATAACTTACGGCTGTATGCAGAGACAATTAAATTACAATGATTTGACATTTATAAGCATTAAGAATTAGTCAATCTAATGTGTTTAAGTAGTGTATTCATCTTGCCGATTTTTTGTTAGTGAATTGAAGAATTTACTAAATCATGTATCATATTTGGTTATTGTATTACCAACCTATGTGAGTTTCAATCAATAAGTTTTTTTATAACTATAGTTCCACTGTAATTAACATTTTTAAATAAAAAAGTTAAATATATTTTAAATAGTGTAGACTATTTAGTTTCATAATATATATATATATATATATATATATATATATATATATATATATATATATATATATATATATATATATATATATATTATATATATATATATATATATATATATATATATATATATATATATAATATATATATACTATATATATATATATATATATATATATATATATATATATATATAATATATATATATATATATATATATATATTATATATATATATATATATATATATAATATATATATAATATATATATATATATATATATATAAATATATCCTTTTTCTTTTTAAATGTACTTTTTTCGCTTCGAACAAAATATAAACTTCCAT
>CATIWC010000096.1:0-28072 GCA_948472305.1 Vicia faba
ACGCTAGATATTATATTTATTCACCATATTCACGTTGTATTATGGGTTAATAGATGTAAAAAAATTCAATATTATTCTACTTCTCCATCACCAAATTTTAGGTTACTTCTTCACTAAGAAACTAAATTAAAAGACTATTAATTAATGATACATATTTCATATACATTGGTAAAATTAAAATTATATAACGACTCTCGATAGTATATTTATTCACCATATTCACATTGTATTATGGTATAATAGATGTAAATAATTTCAATATTTTTCTTCTTCTCCATCACCAAATATTAGGTTTTTTCATCCCTAAGACAATAATTTAAAAGACTATTAATTAATGACACATATTTCATATACATTGTTAATAATTCAAATTATATATTATGAGGCTCGATGGTGTATTTATTCACCATATTCATATTGTATTATAGTTTAATATATGTAAACAATTTCAATATTTTTCTTCTTCTCCATCATCAAATTTTAGGTTACTTCATCACTAAGAATCTAAGTTAAAGATTATTAATTAATGACACATTTGTCATATACATTGTTAATAATTCAAATTATATAACGAGGCTCGATAGTATATTTATTCACAGTATTCATATTGTATTATGGTATAATATATGTAAACAATTTCAATATTTTCTTCTTCTCCAACACCAAATTTTAGGTTTCTTCTTCACTAAGAAACTAAGTTAAAAGACTATTAATTAATGACACATATTTCATATACATTGATAATAAATAAAATTATATAATGAGGCTCGATAGTATATTTATTCACCATATTCATATTTTATTATTGTATTACAGATGTAAACAATTTCAATATTTTTCTACTTCTCCATCACCAAATTTTAGGTTACTTCATCACTAAGAAACTAAATTAAAATATTATTAATTAATGACACATATTTCATATACATTGTTTATAATTAAAATTATATAATGAGGCTCGATAGTATATTTATTCATCATATTCATATTGTATTATGGTACAATAAATCTAAACATTTTCAATATTTTTCTACTTCTCCATCACCAATTTTTAGGTTACTTCATCTCTAAGAAACTAAGTTAAAAGACTTTTAATTAATAACACATATTTCATATACATTGTTAATAATTGAAATTATATAACGATGCTCGATTGTATATTTATTCAGCATATTCACATTGTTTTATGTTATAATAGATATAAATAAATTCAATATTTTTCTTCTTCTCCATCACCAAATTTTAGGTTACTTCTTCACTAAGAAACTAAATTAAAAGACTATTAATTAATGACACATATTTTATATACATTGGTAATAATTAAAATTATATAATAAGACTCAATAGTATATTTATTCTCCATATTCATATTGTATTATGGTATAATAAATGTAAACAATTTCAATATTTTTCTTCTTCTCCATCACCAAATTTTTGGTTTCTTCATCAGTAAGAAAATAAGTTAAAAGACTATTAATTAATGACACATATTTCAAATACATTGGTAATAATTAAAATTATATATTGAGGCTCGATAGTGTATTCATTCACCATATTCACATTGTATAATTGTATTATACATGTAAATAATTTCAATATTTTTCTTCTTCTCCATCACCAAATTTTAGGTTATTTCATCACTAAGAAACTAAATTAAAAGACTATTAATTAATGACACATATTTCATATACATTATTAATAATTAAAATTATATAATGAGACTCGATAGTATATTTATTCACCATATTCACATTGTATTATGGTATAACATATGTAAATAATTTCAATATTTTTCTTCCTCTCCATCACCAAATTTTAGGTTTCTTCATCACTAAGAAAATAAGTTAAAAGACTATTAATTAATGTCACATATTTAATATACACTGGTAATAATTAAAATTATATAATGAGGCTCGATAGTATATTTATTCACAATATTCATATTGTATTATGGTATAATAGATGTAAACAATTTCAATATTTTTCTTCTTCTCCATCACCAATAATTAGGTTACTTCATCACTAAGAAATTAAGTTAAAAGACTATTAATTAATGACACATTTTTCATATACATTGGTAATATTTAAAATTGTATAATGACGCTCGATAGTATATTTATTCACCATATTGACGTTGTATTATAAGTTAATAGATGTAAACAATTTCAATATTATTCTTCTTCTCCATCACCAAATTTTAGGTTACTTCTTCACTAAGAAACTAAATTAAAAGACTATTAATTAATGATACATATTTCATATACATTGGTAATAATTAAAATTATATAACGACGCTCGATAGTATATTTATTCACCATATTCACATTGTATTATGGTATAATAGATGTAAACGATTTCAATATTTTTCTTCTTCTCCATCACCAAATATTAGGTTTTTTCATCCCTAAGACAATAATTTAAAAGACCATTAATTAATGACACATATTTCATATACATTATTAATAATTTAAATTATATATCATGAGGATCGATGGTGTATTTATTCACCATATTCATATTGTATTATAGTTTAATATATGTAAACAATTTCAATATTTTTCTTCTTCTCCATCATCAAATTTTAGGTTACTTCATCACTAAGAAACTAAGTTAAAAGATTATTAATTAATGACACATTTGTCATATACATTGTTAAAAATTCAAATTATATAACGAGGCTCGATAGTATATTTATTCACAGTATTCATATTGTATTATGGTGTAATATACGTAAACATTTTCAATATTTTCTTCTTCTCCAACACCAAATTTTAGGATTCTTCTTCACTAAGAAACTAAGTTAAAAGACTATTAATTAATGACACATATTTCATATACATTGATAATAAATAAAATTATATAATGAGGCTCGATAGTATATTTATTCACCATATTCATATTGTATTATGGTATTATAGATGTAAACAATTTCAATATTTTTCTACTTCTCCATCACCAAATTTTAGGTTACTTCATCACCAAGAAACTAAGTTAAAATATTATTAATTAATGACACATATTTCATATACATTGTTAATAATTAAAATTATATAATGAGGCTCGATAGTATATTTATTCATCATATTCATATTGTATTATGGTACAATAAATCTAAACATTTTCAATATTTTTCTACTTCTCCATCACCAATTTTTAGGTTACTTCATCTCTAAGAAACTAAGTTAAAAGACTTTTAATTAATAACACATATTTCATTTACATTGTTAATAATTGAAATTATATAACGATGCTCGATTGTATATTTATTCAGCATATTCACATTGTTTTATGTTATAATAGATATAAATAAATTCAATATTTTTCTTCTTCTCCATCACCAAATTTAGGTTACTTCTTCACTAAGAAACTAAATTAAAAGACTATTAATTAATGACACATATTTTATATACATTGGTAATAATTAAAATTATATAATAAGACTCGATAGTATATTTATTCGCCATATTCATATTGTATTATGGTATAATAAATGTAAACAATTTCAATATTTTTCTTCTTCTCCATCACCAAATTTTTGGTTTCTTCATCACTAAGAAAATAAGTTAAAAGACTATTAATTAATGACACATATTTCAAATACATCGGTAATAATTAAAATTATATATTGAGGCTCGATAGTGTATTCATTCACCATATTCACATTGTATAATTGCATTATACATGTAAATAATTTCAATATTTTTCTTCTTCTCCATCACCAAATTTTAGGTTATTTCATCACTAAGAAACTAAATTAAAAGACTATTAATTAATGACACATATTTCATATACATTAGTAATAATTAAAATTATATAAGGAGACTCGATAGTATATTTATTCACATTATTCATATTGTATTATGGTATAATAGATGTAAACAATTTCAATATTTTTCTTCTTCTCCATCACCAAATTTTAGGTTTTTTCATCACTAAGAAACTAAGTTATAAGACTTTTAATTAATAACACATATTTCATATACATTGTTAATAATTAAAATTATATAATGAGGCTCGATAGTATATTTATTCACCATATTCACATTGTATTATGGAATTATAGATGAAAACAATTTCAATATGTGGTATAATAACACATATTTCACCATATTCACATTGTATAATTGTATTATACATGTATAATTGTAGATTTATTCACAGTATTCATATTGTATTATGGTATAATATATGTAAACAATTTCAATATTTTTCTTCTTCTCCATCACCAAATTTTAGGTTTTTTCATCACTAAGAAACTAAGTTAAAAGACTTTTAATTAATGACACATATTTCTTATACATTGGTAATAATTAAAATTATATAACGATGCTCGATTGTATATTTACTCACCATATTCACATTGTTTTATGTTATAATAGATATAAACAAATTCAATATTTTTCTTCTTCTCCATCGCCAAGTTTTAGGTTACTTCTTCACTAAGAAACTAAATTAAAAGACTATTAATTAACGACACATATTCCTTATACATTGTTAATAATTAAAATTATATAATGAGACTCGATAGTATATTTATTCGCTATATTCATATTGTAATATGGGATAATAGATGTAAACAATTTCAATATTTTTCTTCTTCTAATCACCAAATTTTAGGTTATTTCATCACTAAGAAACTAAATTAAAAGACTATTAATTAATGACACATATTTTATATACATTGGTAATAATTATAATTATATAATGAGGCTCAATAGTATATTTATGTATCGTATTCATATTGTATTATGGTATAATAAATGTAAACCATTTCAATATTTTTCTTCTTCTCCATCACCAAATTTTAGGTTTTTTCATCACTAAGAAAATAAGTTAAAAGACTATTAGTTAATGACACATATTTCATATACATTGGTAATAATTATAATTATATAATAAGAATCAATAGTGTATTTATTCACTATATTCATATTGTATTATGATATAATATATGTAAACAATTTCAATATTTTTCTTCTTCTCCATCATCGAATTTTAGGTTACTTCATCACTAAAAAAACTAAGTTAAAAGATTATTAATTAATGACACATTCATCATATACATTGTTAATAATTCAAATTATATAATGAGACTCGATAGTATATTTATTCACAATATTCATATTTTATTATGGTATAATAGATGTAAAAAATTTCAATATTTTTCTTCTTCTCCCTCACCAAATTTTAGGTAACTTCATCACTAAGAAACTAAGTTAAAAGACTATTAATTAATCACACATATTTCATATACATTGGTAATAATTAAAATTATATAACGACGTCCGATAGTATATTTATTCACCAATTCACATTGTATTATGCTATAATAGATGTAAACAAATTCAATAATTTTCTTCTTCTCCGTCACAAAATTTTAGGTTACTTCATCACTAATAAAATAAATTAAAAGACTATTAATTAATGACACATATTTCAAATACATTGGTAATAATTAAAATTATATATTGAGGCTCGATAGTATATTTATTTACCATATTCACATTGTATAATTTTATTATACATGTAAATAATTTCAATATTTTTCTTCTTCTCCATCACCAAATTTTAGGTTATTTCATCACTAAGAAACTAAATTAAAAGACTATTAATTAATGACACATATTTCATATACATTAGTAATAATTAAAATTATATAATGAGACTCGATAATATATTTATTCACCATATTCACATTGTATTATGGTATAATATATGTAAATAATTTTCAATATTTTTCTTCTTCTCCATCACCAAATTTTAGGTTTTTTCATCACTAAGAAAATAAGTTAAAAGACTATTAGTTAATGACACATATTTCATATACATTGGTAATAATTATAATTATATAATAAGAATCAATAGTGTATTTATTCACTATATTCATATTGTATTATGATATAATATATGTAAACAATTTCAATATTTTTCTTCTTCTCCATCATCGAATTTTAGGTTACTTCATCACTAAAAAAACTAAGTTAAAAGATTATTAATTAATGACACATTCATCATATACATTGTTAATAATTCAAATTATATAATGAGACTCGATAGTATATTTATTCACAATATTCATATTTTATTATGGTATAATAGATATAAAAAATTTCAATATTTTTCTTCTTCTCCCTCACCAAATTTTAGGTTACTTCATCACTAAGAAACTAAGTTATAAGACTATTAATTAATCACACATATTTCATATACATTGGTAATAATTAAAATTATATAACGACGTCCGATAGTATATTTATTCACCAGTTCACATTGTATTATGCTATAATAGATGTAAACAAATTCAATAATTTTCTTCTTCTCCGTCACAAAATTTTAGGTTACTTCATCACTAATAAAATAAATTAAAAGACTATTAATTAATGACACATATTTCAAATACATTGGTAATAATTAAAATTATATATTGAGCCTCGATAGTATATTTATTCACCATATTCACATTGTATTATGGTAAAATATATGTAAACAATTTCAATATTTTTCTGCTTCTCCATCACAAAATTTTAGTTACTTCATCACTAATACTAAGTTAAAAGACTATTAATTAATGACAAATATTTCATATAGGTTGGTAATAATGTAAATTATATAACGATGTTTGATTGTATATTTATTCACCATACTCACATTGTTTCATGTTATAATAGATATAAACAAATTCAATATTTTTCTTCTTCTCCATCACCAAATTTTTGGTTACTCCTTCACTAAGAAACTAAATTAAAAGACTATTAATTAATGACACATATTTCATATACATTGGTAATAATTAAAATTATATAATGACGCTCGATAGTATATTTATTTACCATATTCATATTGTATTATGGGATAATAGATGTAAATAATTTTAATATTTTTCTTCTTCTAATCACTAAATTTTAGGTTATTTCATCACTAAGAATCTAAATTAAAAGACTATTAATTAATGAGACATATTTCAAATACATTGGTAATAATTAAAATTATATATTGAGGCTCGATAGTATATTTATTTACCATATTCACATTGTATAATTTTATTATACATGTAAATAATTTCAATATTTTTCTTCTTCTCCATCACCAAATTTTAGGTTATTTCATCACTAAGAAACTAAATTAAAAGACTATTAATTAATGACACATATTTCATATACATTAGTAATAATTAAAATTATATAATGAGACTCGATAATATATTTATTCACCATATTCACATTGTATTATGGTATAATATATGTAAATAATTTTCAATATTTTTCTTCTTCTCCATCACCAAATTTTAGGTTTCTTCATGACTAAGAAAATAAGTTAAAAGACTATTAATTAATGACACATATTTAATATACATTGGTAATAATTAAAATTATATAATGAGGCTCGATAGTATATTTATTCACAATATTCATATTGTATTATGGTATAATAGATGTAAACAATTTCAATATTTTTCTTCTTCTTCATCACCAATAATTAGGTTACTTCATCACTAAGAAATTAAGTTAAAAGACTATTAATTAATGACACATTTTTCATATTCATTGGTAATATTTAAAATTATATAATGACGCTCGATAGTATATTTATTCACCATGTTCACGTTGTATTATGGGTTAATAGATGTAAACAATTTCAATATTATTCTTCTTCTCCGTCACCAAATTTTAGGTTACTTCTTCACTAAGAAACTAAATTAAAAGACTATTAATTAATGATACATATTTCATATACATTGGTAATAATTAAAATTATATAATGACGCTCGATAGTATATTTATTCACAATATTCACATTGTATTATGGTATAATAGATGTAAACAATTTCAATATTTTTCTTCTTCTCCATCACCAAATATTAGGTTTTTTCATCCCTAAGACAATAATTTAAAAGACTATTAATTAATGACACATATTTCATATACATTGTTAATAATTCAAATTATATATTATGAGGCTCGATGGTGTATTTATTCACCATATTCATATTGTATTATAGTTTAATATATGTAAACAATTTCAATATTTTTCTTCTTCTCCATCATCAAATTTTAGGTTACTTCATCACTAAGAAACTAAGTTAAAAGATTATTAATTAATGACACATTTGTCATATACATTGTTAATAATTCAAATTATATAATGAGGCTCGATAGTATATTTATTCCCAATATTCATTTTGTATTATGGTATAATATATGTAAACAATTTCAATATTTTCTTCTTCTCCATCACCAAATTTTTGGTTTCTTCTTCACTAAGAAACTAAGTTAAAAGACAATTAATTAATGACACATAATTCATATACATTGATAATAATTAATATTATATAATGAGGCTCGATAGTATATTTAATCATATTCATATTGCATTATGGTATAATAAATCTAAACAATTTCAATATTTTTCTACTTCTCCATCACCAAATTTTAGGTTACTTCATCTCTAAGAAACTAAGTTAAAAGACTTTTAATTAATGACACATATTTCATATACATTGTTAATAATTGAAATTATATAACGATGCTCGATTGTATATTTATTCAGCATATTCACATTGTTTTATGTTATAATAGATATAAATAAATTCAATATTTTTCTTCTTCGCCATCACCAAATTTTAGGTTACTTCTTCACTAAGAAACTAAATTAAAACACTATTAATTAATGACACATATTTTATATACTTTGGTAATCATTAAAATTATATAACGAGACTCGATAGTATATTTATTTGCCATATTCATATTGTATTATGGTATAATAAATGTAAACAATTTCAATATTTTTCTTCTTCTCCATCACCAAATTTTATTTTACTTCATCACTAAGAAACTAAGTTAAAAGACTTTTAATTAATGACACATATTTCATATACATTGGTAATAATTGAAATTATATAACGATGCTCGATTGTATATTTACTCACCATATTCACATTGTTTTATGTTATAATAGATATAAACAAATTCAATATTTTTCTTCTTATCCATCACCAAATTTTAGGTTACTTCTTCACTAAGAAACTAAATTAAAAGGCTATTAATTAACGACACATATTCCTTATACATTGTTGATAATTAAAATTATATAATGAGACTCGATAGAATATTTATTCTCTATATTCATATTGTAATGTGGGATAATAGATGTAAACAATTTCAATATTTTTCTTCTTCTAATCACCAAATTTTAGGTTATTTCATCACTAAAAAACTAAATTAAAAGACTATTAATTAATGACACATATTTTATATACATATGAAATAATTAAAATTATATAATGAGGCTCAATAGTATATTTATGTACCATATTCATAGTGTATTATGTTATAATAAATGTAAACCATTTCAATATTTTTCTTCTTCTCCATCACCAAATTTTTGGTTTCTTCGTCACTAAGAAAATAAGTTAAAAGACTATTAATTAATGACACATATTTCAAATACATTGGTAATAATTAAAGTTATATAATAAGGCTAAATAGTGTATTTATTCACCATGTTCATATTGTATTATAGTATAATATATGTAAATACTTTCAATATTTTTCTTCTTCTCCATCATCAAATTTTAGGTTACTTCATCCCTAAGAAACTAAGTTAAAAGATTATTAATAAATGACACATTTGTCATATACATTGTTAATAATTCAAATTATATAATGAGGCTCGATAGTATATTTTTTCACCATATTCATATTGTATTATGGGATAATAGATCTAAACAATTATAATATTTTTGTTTTTCTCCATCACCAAATTTTAAGTTATTTCATCACTAAGAAAATAAGTTAAAAGACTATTGATTAATAACACATATTTCATATACATTGTTAATAATTAAAATTATATAACGAGGCTCGATAGTATATTTATTCACCATATTCACATTATATTATGGTATAATAAATGTAAACAATTTCAATATATTTCTTCTTCTCCATCACCAAATTTTAGGTTTCTTCATCACTAAGAAAATAAGTTAAAAGACTATTAATTAATGACACATATTTCATATACGTTGTTAATAATTAAAATTATATAATCAGGCTTGGTAGTATATTTATTCACCATATTCTCATTATATTATGGTATAATAAATGTAAACAATTTCATTATATTTCTTCTTATCCATCACCAAATTTTAGGTTTCTTCATCACTAAGAAAATAAGTTAAAAGACTATTAATTAATGACACGTATTTCATATACATTGATAATAATTAAAATTATATAATGAGGCTCGATAGTATATTTATTCACCATATTCATATTGTATTATGGTATTATAGATGTAAACAATTTAAATATTTTTCTACTTCTCCATCACCAAATTTTAGGTTACTTCATCACTAAGAAGCTAAGTAAAAGACTATTAATTAATGACACATAATTCATATACATTGGTAATAATTAAAATTATAAAATGAGGCTCGATGGTGTATTTATTCACCATATTCATATTGTATTATAGTATAATATATATGTAAACAATTTCAATATTTTTCTTCTCCATCATCAAATTTTAGGTTACTTCATCACTAAGAAACTAAGTTCAAAGACTTTTAATTAATTACACATATTTCATATACATTGGTAATAATTAAAATTATATAACGATGCTCGATTGTATATTTACTCACCATATTCACATTGTTTTATGTTATAATAGATATAAACAAATTCAATATTTTTGTTCTTCTCCATCACTAAATTTTATGTAACTTCGTCACTAAGAAACTAAATTAAAAGACTATTAATTAACGACACATATTCCTTATACATTGTTAATAATTAAAATTATATAATGAGACTCGATAGTATATTTATTCGCTATATTCATATTGTAATATGGGATAATAGATGTAAACAATTTCAATATTTTTCTTCTTCTAATCACCAAATTTTAGGTTATTTCATCACTAAGAAACTAAATTAAAAGACTTTTAATTAATGACACATATTTTATATACATTGGTAATAATTAAAATTATATAATGAGGCTCAATAGTATATTTATGTACCATATTCATATTGTATTATGGTATAATAATGTAAAAAAATTCAATATTTTTCTTCTTCTCCATCACCAAATTTTATGTTACTTCATCACTAAGAAACTAAGTTAAAAGACTTTTAATTAATGACACATATTTCATATACATTGGTAATAATTGAAATTATATAATGATGCTCGATTGTATATTTACTAATGATATTCACATTGTTTTATGTTATAATAGATATAAACAAATTCAATATTTTTCTTCTTCTCCATCACCAAATTTTATGTAACTTCTTCACTAAGAAACTAAATTAAAAGACTATTAATTAATGACACATATTCCTTATACATTGTTAATAATTAAAATTATATAATGAGACTCGATAGTATATTTATTCGCTATATTCATATTGTAATATGGGATAATAGATCTAAACAATTTCAATATTTTTCTTCTTCTAATCACCAAATTTTAGGTTATTTCATCACTAAGAAACTAAATTAAAAGACTATTAATTAATGACACATGTTTTATATACATTGGTAATAATTAAAATTATATAATGAGGCTCAATAGTATATTTATGTACCATATTCATATTGTATTATGGTATAATAAATGTAAACAATTCCAATATTTTTCTTCTTCTCCATCACCAAATTTTTTGTTTCTTCGTCACTAAGAAAATAAGTTAAAAGACTATTAATTAATGACACATATTTCATATACATTGGTAATAATTAAAGTTATATAATGAGGATCGATAGTGTATTTATTCACCATATTCATATTGTATTATAGTATAATATATGTAAACACTTTCAATATTTTTCTTCTTCTCCATCACCAAATTTTAGGTTACTTCATCACTACGAAACTAATTTAAAAGATTATTAATTAATAACACATTTGTCATATACATTGTTAATAATTCAAATTATATAATGAGGCTCGATAGTATATTTATTCACCATATTCATGTTGTATTATTGGATAATAGATGTAAACAATTATAATATTTTTCTTTTTCTCTATCACCAAATTTTAGGTTATTTCATCACTAAGAAACTAAATTAAAAGACTATTAATTAATGACACATATTTCATATACATTAGTAATAATTAAAATTATATATCGAGGCTCGATAGTATATTTATTCACCATATTCATATTATATTATGGTATAATAAATATAAACAATTTCAATATATTTATTCTTCTCCATCACCAAATTTTAAGTTTCTTCATCACTAAGAAAATAAGTTAAAAGACTATTAATTAATGACACATATTTCATATACATTGTTAATAATTAAAATTATATAACGAGGCTCGATAGTATATTTATTAACCATATTCACATTATATTATGGTATAATAAATGTAAACAATTTCAATATTTTCTTCTTCTCCATCACCAAATTTTCGGTTTCTTCATCACTAATAAACTGAGTTATAAGACTTTTAATTAATGACACATATTTCATATGAATTGTTAATAATTAAAATTTTATAATGAGGCTCGATAGTATATTTATTCACCATATTCATATTGTATTTATGGTATTATAGATGAAAACAAGTTCAATATTTTTCTTCTTCTCCATCACCAAATTTTATGTTACTTCATCACTAAGAAACTAAGTTAAAAGACTTTTATAATGAGACATATTTAATATACATTGGTAATAATTGAAATTATATAACGATGCTCGATAGTATATTTACTCACGATATTCACATTGTTTTATGTTATAATAGATATAAACAAATTCAATATTTTTCTTCTTCTCCATCACCAAATTTTAGGTTACTTCTTCACTAAGAAACTAAATTAAAAGACTATTAATTAAGGACACATATTCCTTATACATTGTTAATAATTAAAATTATATAATGAGACTCGATAGTATATTTATTCGCTATATTCATATTGTAATATGGGATAATAGATGTAAACAATTTCAATATTTTTCTTCTTCTAATCACCAAACTTTAGGTTATTTCATCACTAAGAAACTAAATTAAAAGACTATTAATTAATGACACATATTTTATATACATTGGTAATAATTAAAATTATATAATGAGGCTCAATAGTATATTTATGTACCATATTCATATTGTATTATGGTATAATAAATGTAAACAATTTCAATATTTTTCTTCTTCTCCATCACCAAATTTTTTGTTTCTTCGTCACTAAGAAAATAAGTTAAAAGACTATTAATTAATGACACATATTTCATATACATTGGTAATAATTAAAGTTATATAATGAGGCTCGATAGTGTATTTATTCACCATATTCATATTGTATTATAGTATAATATATGTAAACACTTTCAATATTTTTTTTCTTCTCCATCACCAAATTTTAGGTTACTTCATCACTAAGAAACTAAGTTAAAAGATTATTAATTAATGACACATTTGTCATATACATTGTTAATAATTCAAATTATATAATGAGGCTCGATAGTATATTTATTCACCATATTCATGTTGTATTATTGGATAATAGATGTAAACAATTATAATATTTTTCTTTTTCTCCATCACCAAATTTTAGGTTATTTCATCAATAAGAAACTAAATTAAAAGACAATTAATTAATGACACATATTTCATATACATTAGTAATAATTAAAATTATATAACGAGGCTCGATAGTATATTTATTCACCATATTCATATTATATTATGGTATAATAAATATAAACAATTTCAATATATTTATTCTTCTCCATCACCAAATTTTAAGTTTCTTCATCACTAAGAAAATAAGTTAAAAGACTATTAATTAATGACACATATTTCATATACATTGTTAATAATTAAAATTATATAACGAGGCTCGATAGTATATTTATTCACCATATTCACATTATATTATGGTATAATAAATGTAAACAATTTCAATATTTTCTTCTTCTCCATCACCAAATTTTCGGTTTTCTTTATCACTAAGAAACTGAGTTATAAGACTTTTAATTAATGACACATATTTCATATGAATTGTTAATAATTAAAATTTTATAATGAGGCTCGATAGTATATTTATTCACCATATTCATATTGTATTTATGGTATTATAGATGAAAACAAGTTCAATATTTTTCTTCTTCTCCATCACCAAATTTTATGTTACTTCATCACTAAGAAACTAAGTTAAAAGACTTTTAATTAATGAGACATATTTCATATACATTGGTAATAATTGAAATTATATAATGATGCTCGATTGTATATTTACTCACGATATTCACATTGTTTTATGTTATAATAGATATAAACAAATTCAATATTTTTCTTCTTCTCCATCACCAAATTTTAGGTTACTTTTTCACTAAGAAACTAAATTAAAAGACTATTAATTAACGACACATATTCCTTATACATTGTTAATAATTAAAATTATATAATGAGACTCGATAGTATATTTATTCGCTATATTCATATTGTAATATGGGATAATAGATGTAAACAATTTCAATATTTTTCTTCTTCTAATCACCAAATTTTAGGTTATTTCATCACTAAGAAACTAAATTAAAAGACTATTAATTAATGACACATGTTTTATATACATTGGTAATAATTAAAATTATATAATGAGGCTCAATAGTATATTTATGTACCATATTCATATTGTATTATGGTATAATAAATGTAAACAATTTCAATATTTTTCTTCTTCTCCATCACCAAATTTTTTGTTTCTTCGTCACTAAGAAAATAAGTTAAAAGACTATTAATTAATGACACATATTTCATATACATTGGTAATAATTAAAGTTATATAATGAGGATCGATAGTGTATTTATTCACCATATTCATATTGTATTATAGTATAATATATGTAAACACTTTCAATATTTTTCTTCTTCTCCATCACCAAATTTTAGGTTACTTCATCACTACGAAACTAAGTTAAAATATTATTAATTAATAACACATTTGTCATATACTTTGTTAATAATTCAAATTATATAATGAGGCTCGATAGTATATTTATTCACCATATTCATGTTGTATTATTGGATAATAGATGTAAACAATTATAATATTTTTCTTTTTCTCTATCACCAAATTTTAGGTTATTTCATCACTAAGAAACTAAATTAAAAGACTATTAATTAATGACACATATTTCATATACATTAGTAATAATTAAAATTATATAACGAGGCTCGATAGTATATTTATTCACCATATTCATATTATATTATGGTATAATAAATATAAACAATTTCAATATATTTATTCTTCTCCATCACCAAATTTTAAGTTTCTTCATCACTAAGAAAATAAGTTAAAAGACTATTAATTAATGACACATATTTCATATACATTGTTAATAATTAAAATTATATAACGAGGCTCGATAGTATATTTATTAACCATATTCACATTATATTATGGTATAATAAATGTAAACAATTTCAATATTTTCTTCTTCTCCATCACCAAATTTTCGGTTTCTTCATCACTAAGAAACTGAGTTATAAGACTTTTAATTAATGACACATATTTCATATGAATTGTTAATAATTAAAATTTTATAATGAGGCTCGATAGTATATTTATTCACCATATTCATATTGTATTTATGGTATTATAGATGAAAACAAGTTCAATATTTTTCTTCTTCTCCATCACCAAATTTTATGTTACTTCATCACTAAGAAACTAAGTTAAAAGACTTTTATAATGAGACATATTTAATATACATTGGTAATAATTGAAATTATATAACGATGCTCGATAGTATATTTACTCACGATATTCACATTGTTTTATGTTATAATAGATATAAACAAATTCAATATTTTTCTTCTTCTCCATCACCAAATTTTAGGTTACTTCTTCACTAAGAAACTAAATTAAAAGACTATTAATTAAGGACACATATTCCTTATACATTGTTAATAATTAAAATTATATAATGAGACTCGATAGTATATTTATTCGCTATATTCATATTGTAATATGGGATAATAGATGTAAACAATTTCAATATTTTTCTTCTTCTAATCACCAAACTTTAGGTTATTTCATCACTAAGAAACTAAATTAAAAGACTATTAATTAATGACACATATTTTATATACATTGGTAATAATTAAAATTATATAATGAGGCTCAATAGTATATTTATGTACCATATTCATATTGTATTATGGTATAATAAATGTAAACAATTTCAATATTTTTCTTCTTCTCCATCACCAAATTTTTTGTTTCTTCGTCACTAAGAAAATAAGTTAAAAGACTATTAATTAATGACACATATTTCATATACATTGGTAATAATTAAAGTTATATAATGAGGCTCGATAGTGTATTTATTCACCATATTCATATTGTATTATAGTATAATATATGTAAACACTTTCAATATTTTTTTTCTTCTCCATCACCAAATTTTAGGTTACTTCATCACTAAGAAACTAAGTTAAAAGATTATTAATTAATGACACATTTGTCATATACATTGTTAATAATTCAAATTATATAATGAGGCTCGATAGTATATTTATTCACCATATTCATGTTGTATTATTGGATAATAGATGTAAACAATTATAATATTTTTCTTTTTCTCCATCACCAAATTTTAGGTTATTTCATCAATAAGAAACTAAATTAAAAGACAATTAATTAATGACACATATTTCATATACATTAGTAATAATTAAAATTATATAACGAGGCTCGATAGTATATTTATTCACCATATTCATATTATATTATGGTATAATAAATATAAACAATTTCAATATATTTATTCTTCTCCATCACCAAATTTTAAGTTTCTTCATCACTAAGAAAATAAGTTAAAAGACTATTAATTAATGACACATATTTCATATACATTGTTAATAATTAAAATTATATAACGAGGCTCGATAGTATATTTATTCACCATATTCACATTATATTATGGTATAATAAATGTAAACAATTTCAATATTTTCTTCTTCTCCATCACCAAATTTTCGGTTTTCTTTATCACTAAGAAACTGAGTTATAAGACTTTTAATTAATGACACATATTTCATATGAATTGTTAATAATTAAAATTTTATAATGAGGCTCGATAGTATATTTATTCACCATATTCATATTGTATTTATGGTATTATAGATGAAAACAAGTTCAATATTTTTCTTCTTCTCCATCACCAAATTTTATGTTACTTCATCACTAAGAAACTAAGTTAAAAGACTTTTAATTAATGAGACATATTTCATATACATTGGTAATAATTGAAATTATATAATGATGCTCGATTGTATATTTACTCACGATATTCACATTGTTTTATGTTATAATAGATATAAACAAATTCAATATTTTTCTTCTTCTCCATCACCAAATTTTAGGTTACTTTTTCACTAAGAAACTAAATTAAAAGACTATTAATTAACGACACATATTCCTTATACATTGTTAATAATTAAAATTATATAATGAGACTCGATAGTATATTTATTCGCTATATTCATATTGTAATATGGGATAATAGATGTAAAAAATTTCAATATTTTTCTTCTTCTAATCACCAACTTTTAGGTTATTTCATCACTAAGAAACTAAATTAAAAGACTATTAATTAATGACACATATTTTATATACATTGGTAATAATTAAAATTATATAATGAGGCTCAATAGTATATTTATGTACCATATTCATATTGTATTATGGTATAATAAATGTAAACAATTTCAATATTTTTCTTCTTCTCCATCACCAAATTTTTTGTTTCTTCGTCACTAAGAAAATAAGTTAAAAGACTATTAATTAATGACACATATTTCATATACATTGGTAATAATTAAAGTTATATAATGAGGCTCGATAGTGTATTTATTCACCATATTCATATTGTATTATAGTATAATATATGTAAACACTTTCAATATTTTTTTTCTTCTCCATCACCAAATTTTAGGTTACTTCATCACTAAGAAACTAAGTTAAAAGATTATTAATTAATGACACATTTGTCATATACATTGTTAATAATTCAAATTATATAATGAGGCTCGATAGTATATTTATTCACCATATTCATGTTGTATTATTGGATAATAGATGTAAACAATTATAATATTTTTCTTTTTCTCCATCACCAAATTTTAGGTTATTTCATCAATAAGAAACTAAATTAAAAGACAATTAATTAATGACACATATTTCATATACATTAGTAATAATTAAAATTATATAACGAGGCTCGATAGTATATTTATTCACCATATTCATATTATATTATGGTATAATAAATATAAACAATTTCAATATATTTATTCTTCTCCATCACCAAATTTTAAGTTTCTTCATCACTAAGAAAATAAGTTAAAAGACTATTAATTAATGACACATATTTCATATACATTGTTAATAATTAAAATTATATAACGAGGCTCGATAGTATATTTATTCACCATATTCACATTATATTATGGTATAATAAATGTAAACAATTTCAATATTTTCTTCTTCTCCATCACCAAATTTTCGGTTTTCTTTATCACTAAGAAACTGAGTTATAAGACTTTTAATTAATGACACATATTTCATATGAATTGTTAATAATTAAAATTTTATAATGAGGCTCGATAGTATATTTATTCACCATATTCATATTGTATTTATGGTATTATAGATGAAAACAAGTTCAATATTTTTCTTCTTCTCCATCACCAAATTTTATGTTACTTCATCACTAAGAAACTAAGTTAAAAGACTTTTAATTAATGAGACATATTTCATATACATTGGTAATAATTGAAATTATATAATGATGCTCGATTGTATATTTACTCACGATATTCACATTGTTTTATGTTATAATAGATATAAACAAATTCAATATTTTTCTTCTTCTCCATCACCAAATTTTAGGTTACTTTTTCACTAAGAAACTAAATTAAAAGACTATTAATTAACGACACATATTCCTTATACATTGTTAATAATTAAAATTATATAATGAGACTCGATAGTATATTTATTCGCTATATTCATATTGTAATATGGGATAATAGATGTAAAAAATTTCAATATTTTTCTTCTTCTAATCACCAACTTTTAGGTTATTTCATCACTAAGAAACTAAATTAAAAGACTATTAATTAATGACACATATTTTATATACATTGGTAATAATTAAAATTATATAATGAGGCTCAATAGTATATTTATGTACCATATTCATATTGTATTATGGTATAATAAATGTAAACAATTTCAATATTTTTCTTCTTCTCCATCACCAAATTTTTTGTTTCTTCGTCACTAAGAAAATAAGTTAAAAGACTATTAATTAATGACACATATTTCATATACATTGGTAATAATTAAAGTTATATAATGAGGCTCGATAGTGTATTTATTCACCATATTCATATTGTATTATAGTATAATATATGTAAACACTTTCAATATTTTTTTTCTTCTCCATCACCAAATTTTAGGTTACTTCATCACTAAGAAACTAAGTTAAAAGATTATTAATTAATGACACATTTGTCATATACATTGTTAATAATTCAAATTATATAATGAGGCTCGATAGTATATTTATTCACCATATTCATGTTGTATTATTGGATAATAGATGTAAACAATTATAATATTTTTCTTTTTCTCCATCACCAAATTTTAGGTTATTTCATCAATAAGAAACTAAATTAAAAGACAATTAATTAATGACACATATTTCATATACATTAGTAATAATTAAAATTATATAACGAGGCTCGATAGTATATTTATTCACCATATTCATATTATATTATGGTATAATAAATATAAACAATTTCAATATATTTATTCTTCTCCATCACCAAATTTTAAGTTTCTTCATCACTAAGAAAATAAGTTAAAAGACTATTAATTAATGACACATATTTCATATACATTGTTAATAATTAAAATTATATAACGAGGCTCGATAGTATATTTATTCACCATATTCACATTATATTATGGTATAATAAATGTAAACAATTTCAATATTTTCTTCTTCTCCATCACCAAATTTTCGGTTTTCTTTATCACTAAGAAACTGAGTTATAAGACTTTTAATTAATGACACATATTTCATATGAATTGTTAATAATTAAAATTTTATAATGAGGCTCGATAGTATATTTATTCACCATATTCATATTGTATTTATGGTATTATAGATGAAAACAAGTTCAATATTTTTCTTCTTCTCCATCACCAAATTTTATGTTACTTCATCACTAAGAAACTAAGTTAAAAGACTTTTAATTAATGAGACATATTTCATATACATTGGTAATAATTGAAATTATATAATGATGCTCGATTGTATATTTACTCACGATATTCACATTGTTTTATGTTATAATAGATATAAACAAATTCAATATTTTTCTTCTTCTCCATCACCAAATTTTAGGTTACTTTTTCACTAAGAAACTAAATTAAAAGACTATTAATTAACGACACATATTCCTTATACATTGTTAATAATTAAAATTATATAATGAGACTCGATAGTATATTTATTCGCTATATTCATATTGTAATATGGGATAATAGATGTAAAAAATTTCAATATTTTTCTTCTTCTAATCACCAACTTTTAGGTTATTTCATCACTAAGAAACTAAATTAAAAGACTATTAATTAATGACACATGTTTTATATACATTGGTAATAATTAAAATTATATAATGAGGCTCAATAGTATATTTATGTACCATATTCATATTGTATTATGGTATAATAAATGTAAACAATTTCAATATTTTTCTTCTTCTCCATCACCAAATTTTTTGTTTCTTCGTCACTAAGAAAATAAGTTAAAAGACTATTAATTAATGACACATATTTCATATACATTGGTAATAATTAAAGTTATATAATGAGGCTCGATAGTGTATTTATTCACCATATTAATATTGTATTATAGTATAATATATGTAAACACTTTCAATATTTTTCTTCTTCTCCATCACCAAATTTTAGGTTACTTCATCACTAAGAAACTAAGTTAAAAGATTATTAATTAATGACACATTTGTCATATACATTGTTAATAATTCAATTTATATAATGAGGCTCGATAGTATATTTATTCACCATATTCATGTTGTATTATTGGATAATAGATGTAAACAATTATAATATTTTTCTTTTTCTCTATCACCAAATTTTAGGTTATTTCATCACTAAGAAACTAAATTAAAAGACTATTAATTAATGACACATATTTCATATACATTAGTAATAATTAAAATTATATAACGAGGCTCGATAGTATATTTATTCACCATATTCATATTATATTATGGTATAATAAATATAAACAATTTCAATATATTTATTCTTCTCCATCACCAAATTTTAAGTTTCTTCATCACTAAGAAAATAAGTTAAAAGACTATTAATTAATGACACATATTTCATATACATTGTTAATAATTAAAATTATATAACGAGGCTCGATAGTATATTTATTAACCATATTCACATTATATTATGGTATAATAAATGTAAACAATTTCAATATTTTCTTCTTCTCCATCACCAAATTTTCGGTTTCTTCATCACTAAGAAACTGAGTTATAAGACTTTTAATTAATGACACATATTTCATATGAATTGTTAATAATTAAAATTTTATAATGAGGCTCGATAGTATATTTATTCACCACATTCATATTGTATTTATGGTATTATAGATGAAAACAAGTTCAATATTTTTCTTCTTCTCCATCACCAAATTTTATGTTACTTCATCACTAAGAAACTAAGTTAAAAGACTTTTAATTAATGAGACATATTTCATATACATTGGTAATAATTGAAATTATATAATGATGCTCGATTGTATATTTACTCACGATATTCACATTGTTTTATGTTATAATAGATATAAACAAATTCAATATTTTTCTTCTTCTCCATCACCAAATTTTAGGTTACTTCTTCACTAAGAAACTAAATTAAAAGACTATTAATTAATGACACATATTCCTTATACATTGTTAATAATTAAAATTATATAATGAGACTCGATAGTATATTTATTCGCTATATTCATATTGTAATATGGGATAATAGATGTAAACAATTTCAATATTTTTCTTCTTCTAATCACCAAATTTTAGGTTATTTCATCACTAAGAAACTAAATTAAAAGACTATTAATTAATGACACATGTTTTATATACATTGGTAATAATTAAAATTATATAATGAGGCTCAATAGTATATTTATGTACCATATTCATATTGTATTATGGTATAATAAATGTAAACAATTTCAATATTTTTCTTCTTCTCCATCACCAAATTTTTTGTTTCTTCGTCACTAAGAAAATAAGTTAAAAGACTATTAATTAATGACACATATTTCATATACATTGGTAATAATTAAAGTTATATAATGAGGCTCGATAGTGTATTTATTCACCATATTCATATTGTATTATAGTATAATATATGTAAACACTTTCAATATTTTTCTTCTTCTCCATCATCAAATTTTAGGTTACTTCATCACTAAGAAACTAAGTTAAAAGATTATTAATTAATGACACATTTGTCATATACATTGTTAATAATTCAAATTATATAATGAGGCTCGATAGTATATTTATTCACCATATTCATATTGTATTATGGGATAATAGATGTAAACAATTATAATATTTTTCTTTTTCTCCATCACCAAATTTTAGGTTATTTCATCACTAAGAAACTAAATTAAAAGACTATTAATTAATGACACATATTTCATATACATTAGTAATAATTAAAATTATATAACAAGGCTCGATAGTATATTTATTCACCATATTCACATTATATTATGGTATAATAAATGTAAACAATTTCAACATATTTCTTCTTCTCCATCACCAAATTTTAGGTTTCTTCATCACTAAGAAAATAAGTTAAAAGACTATTAATTAATGACACATATTTCATATACATTGTTAATAATTAAAATAATGTAATGAGGCTCGATAGTATATTTATTCACCATATTCATATTGTATTATTGTATTATAGATGTAAACAATTTAAATATTTTTCTACTTCTCCATCACCAAATTTTAGGTTACTTCATCACTAAGAAGCTAAATAAAAGACTATTAATTAATGACACATAATTCATATACATTGGTAATAATTAAAATTATATAATGAGGCTCGATGGTGTATTTATTCACCATATTCATATTGTATTATAGTATAATATATATGTAAACAATTTCAATATTTTTCTTCTCCATCATCAAATTTTAGGTTACTTCATCACTAAGAAACTAAATTAAAAGACTTTTATAATGAGACATATTTAATATACATTGGTAATAATTGAAATTATATAACGATGCTCGATAGTATATTTACTCACGATATTCACATTGTTTTATGTTATAATAGATATAAACAAATTCAATATTTTTCTTCTTCTCCATCACCAAATTTTAGGTTACTTCTTCACTAAGAAACTAAATTAAAAGACTATTAATTAAGGACACATATTCCTTATACATTGTTAATAATTAAAATTATATAATGAGACTCGATAGTATATTTATTCGCTATATTCATATTGTAATATGGGATAATAGATGTAAACAATTTCAATATTTTTCTTCTTCTAATCACCAAACTTTAGGTTATTTCATCACTAAGAAACTAAATTAAAAGACTATTAATTAATGACACATATTTTATATACATTGGTAATAATTAAAATTATATAATGAGGCTCAATAGTATATTTATGTACCATATTCATATTGTATTATGGTATAATAAATGTAAACAATTTCAATATTTTTCTTCTTCTCCATCACCAAATTTTTTGTTTCTTCGTCACTAAGAAAATAAGTTAAAAGACTATTAATTAATGACACATATTTCATATACATTGGTAATAATTAAAGTTATATAATGAGGCTCGATAGTGTATTTATTCACCATATTCATATTGTATTATAGTATAATATATGTAAACACTTTCAATATTTTTTTTCTTCTCCATCACCAAATTTTAGGTTACTTCATCACTAAGAAACTAAGTTAAAAGATTATTAATTAATGACACATTTGTCATATACATTGTTAATAATTCAAATTATATAATGAGGCTCGATAGTATATTTATTCACCATATTCATGTTGTATTATTGGATAATAGATGTAAACAATTATAATATTTTTCTTTTTCTCCATCACCAAATTTTAGGTTATTTCATCAATAAGAAACTAAATTAAAAGACAATTAATTAATGACACATATTTCATATACATTAGTAATAATTAAAATTATATAACGAGGCTCGATAGTATATTTATTCACCATATTCATATTATATTATGGTATAATAAATATAAACAATTTCAATATATTTATTCTTCTCCATCACCAAATTTTAAGTTTCTTCATCACTAAGAAAATAAGTTAAAAGACTATTAATTAATGACACATATTTCATATACATTGTTAATAATTAAAATTATATAACGAGGCTCGATAGTATATTTATTCACCATATTCACATTATATTATGGTATAATAAATGTAAACAATTTCAATATTTTCTTCTTCTCCATCACCAAATTTTCGGTTTTCTTTATCACTAAGAAACTGAGTTATAAGACTTTTAATTAATGACACATATTTCATATGAATTGTTAATAATTAAAATTTTATAATGAGGCTCGATAGTATATTTATTCACCATATTCATATTGTATTTATGGTATTATAGATGAAAACAAGTTCAATATTTTTCTTCTTCTCCATCACCAAATTTTATGTTACTTCATCACTAAGAAACTAAGTTAAAAGACTTTTAATTAATGAGACATATTTCATATACATTGGTAATAATTGAAATTATATAATGATGCTCGATTGTATATTTACTCACGATATTCACATTGTTTTATGTTATAATAGATATAAACAAATTCAATATTTTTCTTCTTCTCCATCACCAAATTTTAGGTTACTTTTTCACTAAGAAACTAAATTAAAAGACTATTAATTAACGACACATATTCCTTATACATTGTTAATAATTAAAATTATATAATGAGACTCGATAGTATATTTATTCGCTATATTCATATTGTAATATGGGATAATAGATGTAAAAAATTTCAATATTTTTCTTCTTCTAATCACCAACTTTTAGGTTATTTCATCACTAAGAAACTAAATTAAAAGACTATTAATTAATGACACATATTTTATATACATTGGTAATAATTAAAATTATATAATGAGGCTCAATAGTATATTTATGTACCATATTCATATTGTATTATGGTATAATAAATGTAAACAATTTCAATATTTTTCTTCTTCTCCATCACCAAATTTTTTGTTTCTTCGTCACTAAGAAAATAAGTTAAAAGACTATTAATTAATGACACATATTTCATATACATTGGTAATAATTAAAGTTATATAATGAGGCTCGATAGTGTATTTATTCACCATATTAATATTGTATTATAGTATAATATATGTAAACACTTTCAATATTTTTCTTCTTCTCCATCACCAAATTTTAGGTTACTTCATCACTAAGAAACTAAGTTAAAAGATTATTAATTAATGACACATTTGTCATATACATTGTTAATAATTCAATTTATATAATGAGGCTCGATAGTATATTTATTCACCATATTCATGTTGTATTATTGGATAATAGATGTAAACAATTATAATATTTTTCTTTTTCTCTATCACCAAATTTTAGGTTATTTCATCACTAAGAAACTAAATTAAAAGACTATTAATTGATGACACATATTTCATATACATTAGTAATAATTAAAATTATATAACGAGGCTCGATAGTATATTTATTCACCATATTTATATTATATTATGGTATAATAAATATAAACAATTTCAATATATTTATTCTTCTCCATCACCAAATTTTAAGTTTCTTCATCACTAAGAATATAAGTTAAAAGACTATTAATTAATGACACATATTTCATATACATTGTTAATAATTAAAATTATATAACGAGGCTCGATAGTATATTTATTCACCATATTCACATTATATTATGGTATAATAAATGTAAACAATTTCAATATTTTCTTCTTCTCCATCACCAAATTTTCGGTTTCTTCATCACTAAGAAACTGAGTTATAAGACTTTTAATTAATGACACATATTTCATATGCATTGTTAATAATTAAAATATTATAATGAGGCTCTATAGTATATTTATTCACCATATTCATATTGTATTATGGTATTATAGATGAAAACAAGTTCAATATTTTTCTTCTTCTCCATCACCAAATTTTATGTTACTTCATCACTAAGAAACTAAGTTAAAAGACTTTTAATTAATGACACATATTCCATATACATTGGTAATAATTGAAATTATATAATGATGCTTGATTGTATATTTACTCACCATATTCACATTGTTTTATGTTATAATAGATATAAACAAATTCAATATTTTTCTTCTTCTCCATCACCAAATTTTAGGTTACTTCTTCACTAAGAAACTAAATTAAAAGACTATTAATTAACGACACATATTCCTTATACATTGTTAATAATTAAAATTATATAATGAGACTCGATAGTATATTTATTCGCTATATTCATATTGTAATATGGGATAATAGATGTAAAAAATTTCAATATTTTTCTTCTTCTAATCACCAACTTTTAGGTTATTTCATCACTAAGAAACTAATTTAAAAGACTATTAATTAATGACACATATTTTATATACATTGGTAATAATTAAAATTATATAATGAGGCTCAATAGTATATTTATGTACCATATTCATATTGTATTATGGTATAATAAATGTAAACAATTTCAATATTTTTCTTCTTCTCCATCACAAAATTTTTGGTTTCTTCCTCACTAAGAAAATAAGTTAAAAGACTATTAATTAATGACACATATTTCATATACATTGGTAATAATTAAAGTTATATAATGAGGCTCGATAGTGTATTTATTCACCATATTCATATTGTATTATAGTATAATATATGTAAACACTTTCAATATTTTTCTTCTTCTCCATCATCAAATTTTAGGTTACTTCATCACTAAGAAACTAAGTTAAAAGATTATTAATTAATGACACATTTTTCATATACATTGTTAATAATTCAAATTATATAATGAGGCTCGATAGTATATTTATTCACCATATTCATATTGTATTATGGGATAATAGATGTAAACAATTATAATATTTTTCTTTTTCTCCATCACCAAATTTTAGGTTATTTCATCACTAAGAAACTAAATTAAAAGACTATTAATTAATGACACATATTTCATATACATTAGTAATAATTAAAATTATATAACAAGGCTCGATAGTATATTTATTCACCATATTCACATTATATTATGGTATAATAAATGTAAACAATTTCAACATATTTCTTCTTCTCCATCACCAAATTTTAGGTTTCTTCATCACTAAGAAAATAAGTTAAAAGACTATTAATTAATGACACATATTTCATATACATTGTTAATAATTAAAATAATGTAATGAGGCTCGATAGTATATTTATTCACCATATTCATATTGTATTATTGTATTATAGATGTAAACAATTTAAATATTTTTCTACTTCTCCATCACCAAATTTTAGGTTACTTCATCACTAAGAAGCTAAATAAAAGACTATTAATTAATGACACATAATTCATATACATTGGTAATAATTAAAATTATATAATGAGGCTCGATGGTGTATTTATTCACCATATTCATATTGTATTATAGTATAATATATATGTAAACAATTTCAATATTTTTCTTCTCCATCATCAAATTTTAGGTTACTTCATCACTAAGAAACTAAATTAAAAGATTATTAATTAATGACACATTTGTCATATATATTGTTAATAATTCAAATTATATAAAGAGGCTCGATGGTATATTTATTCACAGTATTCATATTGTATTATTGTATAATATATGTAAACAATTTCAATATTTTTCTTCTTCTCCATC
>CATIWC010000097.1:0-21840 GCA_948472305.1 Vicia faba
ATTCGGCCCCTTCTACTTCCACAGTTACTTGCATGAAACAGTCAATGTAAAATAGTAAACTCTTCTTCCTTTTCTGTGTTATCCTCTTTAGTGAAGCTACGGTCATTGGCTTCCTTTTTTGAGCCATGAAATGAGCTGCGAAGCTCTTGCATAGGTTGATTTATGACTCGATGCTACAGTTCGATAAAGCGCTAAACCATGGTTTGGAAGTTCTCGTTAAAGTTAGAGAAAATAGTTTGCATTTGAAAGCTTCATCAGTATGGAAATAATTCAAATGCTCATTGACGAGTTGCACGTGCTCGTCGGCACCTCCTTTCTCATTGTACTCGTTCAGCTTATGAGGCTTCTCCAATTACTTTGGTATCCTACTGTCTAAAATATGGGTGCAAAGAGGATGTTTATGCGGATTCTTTGCCATTGGTTTCTCTACCTGACCTTGTGGATGAGCATTGGCTACATTGGTCTCCCCTAGGGCTATAAGGAGGAGTTTGATTCTTCTTGCTCTTTTGGTGATTATGATTTTGGAGCTTTGTCTCTCTGCAACACGGTCGGCTCGGAAACGACAATTTGGCTTCTCTTTGAAAGGGTTTCTTGCACATTGTTTCCCCTGGGAGGCGCGTTGTGTAGACTTTCTTCAAAGCAAAACAATATTTCCTTTATCGCATGTGAATTTTGTTGTCAAACAATGTTATACATGTTTTTCAGCAACTCATTAACCTTGTATTCCAATATTAGCTTGCAACAGTTGAAAATCAGATAACGTTTTAGATCATGAGGTTGGCGATGGTATTATAGGTCCAAACGGAGGTACTAGAGTAGATCTGACGATCTAAGGAGGTTGGAGTAGATCTAGAAGCAACAGAGTGCCTACCATAACTTGATCCGCAATACCTTGAGGAGGAGAATAAGGAGAAGGAGGAGGAGGAGGAGGAGGAGGATGAGGAGGAGGCGGGTGGAAGTTCTCGCTGCTTGAGCGGCAACGACAGCTGCTTCGTGTAAGGTGGCGGAACGAGTAGCTTTAGATCCAGACTCAATCATTGTTGGCAGGTTTGGAAGTCAAGAATCTGGAAAATCAAGAAAATCAAGGTTGATTTGATACTCGAATAGGTCGAATATGGTAGATCCAATGTTTGATTTCAAGAACTCTAATTTGATAAACTTATGAGGTTTCAAACCAATGGATCATAGAGAGAGGGAGAGAGAGAGAGAGAGAGAGAGAGAGAGAGAGAGAGAGAGAGAGAGAGAGAGAGAGAGAGAGAGAGAGAGAGATTGTGGAAAATGTGGGAATCAGAAGTCCATTTCTATAGGCGGCACCACTGCTCCGCTATGGAACCATAATTGATCGGAGAATTGATGGTCGTGGTGGACGACGATGGACCTGAGCCTCGGCTGGAGGAGGAGGAGGGACTGACTTGCAAAGTTAGCACTCTAACGCTCAAGTCAATATATGTAGGAGAAAAGTGAATAAAATTTGAATTTGAAATTGTGTATTTGAAGTTCTTTGCGTGTAGGGATGACAATGAACCGAACTAACTCAAAAATAGTTCGAGATTCGATTTGGTAATTAATTCGTTGGACTTGGTTCATGAACTAAATGAGTCGAGCTTTAGCTCAAAATTAAGTTCGTAAAATAAATGAGTTGAACTTGAGCTATGTATAGTTCGACTCGTTTGGTTCATGAACTGGCTCGATATATAAATTTTACGAAGACACCAATACTTAGTTTTCATATTTATTTATATCATTTGAAAGATGATGAAATAATTTACAATTCTATTGATTAAAAAAATCCAAATTCAACATAGTAAAATATATGTTACAAACTTAAGTTATAATATTTCATTATTTGCTCATATTACCTACTTTTGATGATAATATCTTAAATTATAAATATTATTTTGAGATGAAACTTATATTATATAAAAGTTAGAAATATTGTCTATAATTTTAGTAAATACAATAAGGATAAATAAAATTGTTTTAATTATCATATTATTTATCAAAGTTAACTAGTATTCATCAAAGTTAACTATTTAGATAAGTTTTAAAAATATTAATTTAAAATGTTATATATATTAAAAAGTTCGTGATAAAGCTCGAACTCGAACTCAGTTAATTATTAATGAGTCGAATTTGAGCTGAAAAAAATTTTGTGCTGAACTCGAACTCGAATTCGACTAATTATTAACGAGTCGAACTGAGTTAAAAGAAGTTGATTTAACTCAACTCATTTTCAACCTTATTTACGTATATCATTTATATAACTGAACAGTTATAATTACCTATTATTTTCTGTGTGGGAGGAGAGGAATCGTTGTAAGTCTTTGAAGACGACTTTGGTCTTTAACTGGAAAAAAAAAAAAGAAGCACATCGTCTCTATGAAGATCAAAAGATTAATAACTTTATACACAGTTTTAAAAATTATTCTTTGCAAAAGTTTAAACATGATCCCAGTATATATAACAAACTTCATAAGTTTTTAAAAATTAACAGAGAAAATATATTATTGATAAGAAAATAACAAAAGGGAGGGAAATAAATATTGGTAGGAGTACCTGTAGTGGAAAAGAAGTAGTTAAGATTGGTAGAAACTAATAACCCAGGACTCATAACAACACATGAAAATCATTTTTTTTAAGGCACAATACATACATATACATCTCATAATATATATTATATGATATGATATAATAATAAAATTAAGGGACAAAAACTAAAAAACAGATATCTAATAAAGCAAAGACAACTAGCGAAGAAAACGATAACGGATACATATTATTCTAATTGGTTTGCGTCTCTTTTCAGGTAACAAGGCGTAACGTTTTTTCTAACAAATTGTGCATATTTACTTACTATTTTAAAGAACGTGTTTATTTACTTTTATTTTTATTATATTTGTCAGTTGCATTCATCATTGGATTAAAACAAGCTAATCATAAAAGTTCTTTGTTAATTTTCTTTAAAAAGATACCGTTTTTAAAAAGGGATAGTAAAAAAGCCCCATTAGTTTTCATATATCATGATATCAAATGTCACATACATTTTATAGTAAAATTTCAACTTGCATTTCTATTTTCTCTAACACCCACAATAACATACAAAAATAAAATGTATATACTAACTAATAATATATCTAATCAGACCTTCGCAGTTAAGAATGAGAATAGGTCGCTTTATTAAAAAGACTACATGATAAAAATTTATTGTTATAACTAATACATGATCAGAATGAATCGTCAATGACCTATAAAATTTGGACTTTTGTGGTTGTTAAAGTGAATGGGAGTATCTGTAAGGCACTTTGATGCTAAAGTAAGGTTCAGAGTAAAGTGTAAGTATTGAAAAGTGTAGAGAATAGTGTACCTGACCCTTTAGTGAAAGAGGGTATTTATAGCTCCCAGTGCTGGACCAAGGTCCCCATTGAGTCAGATGCTCGGGCCCAAAATGGAGATTGTCAGGATCTTACGTAGGTAGAGGAGACTAGTTCATGGTCTCTATCCTGGTTCAAATGCTTCGTGATTCTCGAAGGATGAAGACCCGTTCTTTTTTAGAGCAGGAGAACTCTGTGATAGTCGGAGGAACGTTGGCTACATACTATTGTCGGGCATGCGTGTGCTGAGGAGCAGGTCCCCGACAGGCCCACTTAGGAGACGTTCCTGACATGCACGTGCTAAGGAGAAGGACCTCGACGGACACAAGTAGAAGACGTTCCCGACGTGCACGTTCTGAGGAGCATGTCCTCGACGGGCACGTGTAGGATATATTCCCTAATGGTTATAACAATGTGGGCCAAAGTAGTGGGCCTTCTTCGTAACAGAGTTGGAATGGGCCTTGGCCAGTGGTAGACTAAGGGTGGACCCAGTCCAGAACAGGAGTCCCCAAGTCGTTGCTCCTAAGTAGATGAGATATGACTTTAAGGTCAGCTCAGGTGTCGAGAAGATAGTGATGTCGAGGATCTTCGCGAGTCTTCGACGTTCGACCCGAGCATGGTCAACGATCATCTGAGTATCGGCTTTCAGTCCACTGTATGCAAAGAGGGGGAACGTGTTCGTTGAAATTAACGATCTTCCTAGCATAGGGGAAAAGATCATCCAGATTAACAATCTTTCTCGCAGGGGGGAGAAATGATCGTCCAGATTAACAATCTTTCTCGCAGAGGGGAAATGATCGTCCAGATTGACTATCGTGCTCACAGAGAGGGGGGATATTGTCTAAATATCATGGTCGAACATTTGGGGCGTACTCGTAGAGAGGGTTTCTCCGCCCGTCATTCGGGGAGATGAAGAGTCTCGGTCGACGTCTGCTTGCTGGGCCACACATCACAGTATTTAATGTGTAATGATAGCCTATGCATAGGGGTCATTATGACCTAGGTGCGTGGGCGGATATATGTCGAGCCATCGACATGCCACTCAAGGTGATGTTTCATCTTCCGTGCAGGGTTTTTAAATAAGGGTTTAAGGATTCATTTATTATTTTCTCAACACTTGCTCTCCCTCTCTCCCTTTTTTCCTTCGATTCTCTTACCACCGCATCCGCCACAGCACTCCGTTGTTTCAACCATCATTCGTCCTTCAAACAAGTAAGCAATTTCTCTTCTTATTGCAGTTTAACCATAATTTTAATCTTTATATTATGCATGTTTTTAGATGAATTTCTTGTTATGGGGGCGTTCGTCCCCGCGAGATTCATGTATTTCCCTGCGAGATTCATATTTCTCCCTATGAGATTCATGTTCTCCCCGCGGGATTCATCTTTTTCCCCGGGAGATTCATGTTCTCCCCGCGGGATTCATGTTTTCCCCGTGAGCTTCATGCTTCGCCTTGTGAGATTCATGGGTTCTCTACGAGGTTCATGGGGACAATTACTAGTGGTGCCCTTCGCTTAGGAGAGTTAGTATTGATTTCCTTTGATCCCGTCGAACAAGGGTTTGGTTGAGAGTTGAGTTCTCGTTCCAGGATATGCCCTTTTACTTGACTTGTGGTGGAATGGTTGATTTGATTTGATAGTCGATTCATTATCTTCTTTCGCTTTTCAGGTGAAATGATCGAAGTTGTTGGGGATGTTCAGATGGTTGACTCAGTCACTGACCCTCAACTGAATTGGGTTACTCCCGAGCCTCAAAGCATAGCTTCTCGTTATGCTGCATCTTTGGAAGGCGCGTTCGTTGGTGTCGAGGAAGGGGTGGACGACCCAGTCATTGACAAGCATTAGAAATTTGGGAGGTCATCTGCAAGCAAAAGGATTTGCTTATTTTTCTCGAACAATCGCATCCCTATGTACGAAATTATTTTCAAAGAGTTGGGGCTTCAGTTACCCTTCACTGATTCTTAGGTCGCAGTTTTCGGGAACCTGCCGCTGGCGCCCTCCCAACTGCACTCGAACACAATTGCCTTTATATTGGCGTTCGAGGTAGTTTATCGATACCTCTATGTCGGCGCCATGATTCCCTTTTTCTTCCATTGTTTCCAACTTCTGCGACAACCCGTAGAAGGGAAACATGGTTGGGTGTCTTTAAAACAGTCGAAGAAAAAGATTTTTAAGATGTACTTGGAATATGTTCGTGATTTCAAGGACATGTATTTCCTTGTCAAGCCAGTATTAGAGCAAGCTTTTAACTCGGCGCTAGAGGAGGCGATCTTGGTCGACGAAGCGGGTAACATACTTTATGACGAAAATGGGAATGGGGAAACTGAGTTGGTCTCGAAGTTCCCGCTCCACTATAGTTTAACTGACTTCAATCATCTATCAATCTATTACCTCATCCCAAAGGGTCCCATGGACGAGGGGGACAAGGAGGCCTATGCCAAACTCTGCAATTTTGTCGACAACTTTTACCCTGCCTAATGGGTGACGAGGGAGGGAAAAGATTTCCTTAATGACAACGGCGAGCCCATATGTCAGGCTCGAGCGATTAACACCAAGGCCCTTCTCGAGTTTCATTCTTATGAGGACTGTGTGGAACTCTTGGGTATCTGCTCGTGTTTTCTTCCTTTTTCATTACTTTTGGTTTTGAACCTTTTAGCGTGGTCGCACGATTTTGATCCACGTACTAACTTCGGTTTGTTGTCTCCTGCAGGTAGCATGGAGGACCAACGCGAGCGTATACTCATATTGGCGCAGGATGCATCGAAGAGTAAAAATATATTGAAGAGCAGACGATTTTCCCCGGGTCCGGCCAAGGATGGATCCAACACCTCTTCCATGTTGCCTAATATCGAACAGTCTCCACCCCCGCGACAACTTTCGGGAAGAAAGAGGAATCTCGAAGGCGAAGTTTTAGACCTGACGGAGAATGATGTTGATGCTTAGGCATTCACACTGCCTCCTTTCTTTGTTCATAATGTATTTTTCGACGGTTATCCGTTGCACGTGACCGACGGGGAGTCCGCGGTCATTTGGGGTCTCGATGCGGTGGGTAGGAGGAATATTTGGCTAACAGTGTTATCAGCATGATGAAGGTTTTGGAGATGGTCGTGGTCATTTTTGGTGAGCAAACTGGCCCTGCTACTGTGTTAGGTAAACTTCACACAAAGAAACATGCCCTCGAGGAGAAAATGAAGAAGTTGCAATCCGCCTTGGACAATCATAAGGAGAAGCTTTGGGCTAAGGGTGCCGAGTTGAAGAAAACGGAGGAGGAAGCAACCAACTTATCTACGAAGAAGGGTGCCTGGTTTCTCGAGAAGAAAGGTCTCGAGGATGAAATTTCTAGCTTGAACGATGATGCGGCGTCTGCTGAGGATGAATCTGAAGGGACCAAGTCTTTAAGACTCGTGCTGAATTCATTGCTCAGATTCAGCTCCTCGAGTCAGATTGTTTGGTAGTGGCGATGTTGGGCTTTGATATTACGGTGACCCAGCTCGAGTTGCTGAACCCTGGAATGAACACTTAAGGGATTGGACTCCTATCATAAGTGATCAACGGTAAGCTAGTTCCTCCTACAGAATCCCCTGGTCATGCAGAGGATGATGGCGGTCACGAAGAGTGACTTGTGTTTTTATGGTTGTGGATTGGGCATGTGTGCCCATATTTTTTGTAATATCTGGACAAAGGGCTTTTCCCGGTTATTTTTTAATATTTTGACAATTTTTCCCTTTATAGTCGGCGCTTTTGATTGCTCGTTTAACATATACTTGCTTTTTGAATGCTTAATTCGTTGGTCGTTACGTATGTTTGGCACATAAATTATTGAAGTGTGGGATTCTTTCTTTGTAGATTTAGTGCTCGACGGTGTGGAGTACCTATTGAGGAACGAAGTTGATTTCGTCTGATAGTGGGACTGAGACCTTGATCGGAGTCCTGATCTTGTAGCGTGAACTTTCCTATCGCGAGCTAGGCGTTCTGGCTTGTTAGTACTGCGATGGCGGAGCTCGATTAGGGTGTCCATGTCGGGCTAAGGTCTTGCTCATCCCATGAGCTAGAGCCCACCTTTTTGTTTTATACTTGGGATGTTGTGTTTGTGCCAAAACACGATCTGTGGCTGGGCACGCCTGGTTGCCTGTCGAACTGGGTCGGCCGACAGTTAGGCCAAGACGTAGGATTATTGGACTTAACTGTAATTTTGCTTTAGCTTTTATGCGTTCCATGGTTGATCAAGTTGTCCCCCAGTCAAAGTGTCAAGGAAATAGGCCTTGCCCTCCGTTTTTGCTTGGATGCGGTAAGGGCCCTCCCAGTTTGCAGCGAGTTTCCCCTCGCGCGACTTTTTCTGATTTCTTCGCATGACTAGGCTATCGATTTGGAATTTGTGTTTTGTGACTTAGGCGTCATGACGCATAACTACCTTTTGTTTCAGGGAGGCCTCGCGGAGAGCTGCTCCTGCTTGAATTTCTTCGACCAGGTCGAGCTCTTCTCTCAAGGCCTCGTCATTCATCTCCTCGTCGAGAGAAGATTCAGTTCGCCTGGATGGCTCTCTAATCTCCACTGGGATCACTGCCTCGGTCCCGTAGGCTAGTCGAAAAAGAGTTTCCCCTATGGTCGAGTGTGGTATTATTCTGTAGACCCATAGTACACTGTGTAGCTCATCGACCCACCTATTCTTGATTGTGCCTAAGCACCGTTTAAGTCCTCGCATGACCACTTTGTTCGTTGCCTCAGCCTGTCCGTTCATTTGAGGGTGCTCGATAGACGTGAAGTGCTTCTTGATACCCAGTTCCGCAACAAAGTCTTGGAAGTTTCTGTTAGTGAATTGCGCCCCATTGTTGGTGACGAGTGCTTGTGATACGCCGAAATGGGCAAGCACGTTTCTCTTGTAAAAATGTAGTATGTTATATGTCGTGATCTTGGTGAAGGCTTAGGCTTCTATCCACTTCGTAAAGTAGTCGACGGAGATGATCAAATACTTATTTTGGTAGGACCCTACGGTAAAAGGACCGAGGATATTCATCCCCCACCACACGAAGGACCACGGGGACAATAGCATCTTGAGCTCATTAGGGGTGCCAAGTGCATGTCTACATGGCGTTGGCATTTATCGCACTTCTTGACGTGTTCCTTCGCATCGTGCTATATAGTAGGCCAATAGTATCCTGCCCAGAGGGCTTTCTGCGCCAGGGATCTTCCTCCCATGTGTTGGGCATTGATCCCCTCGTAGATATCTTGTAGAATGTGGGGGACATTGGCCTCCTCGACACATTTCAAGAGTGGGATGGAGAACCCTCTCTGGTAAAGTTTTTCTTCAAGTAGGACGTACGAGTAGGATATCAGGGTCACCCAGCAGTCGTGATCTCCTATGGTGTTCACGTTGAGCGTTATAGACGATTTTACGATGCACGGGCGAGGGAGGATTTCTTGGATGACTGACTTGTTTCCACCCTTCTTTCTCGTGCTTTCCAGCTTTGACATGATATTTGCTCGGGTATTGTGCTCGCGAGGGACGTGCGTGACTTCTGTAGAAGCAAATTGTTTTATTTTTTCCTTTACCAAAGTTAAGTACTCGATGATATTGTCGTTCTTTTCTTGGTAGTCTCCCTGTACCTAGGAGGTGACGAGTTGAGAATCCTTGAATATTTTTACTTCTTGTGCTCCTAAGTCCTTGGCTAGTCGTAGTCATGTGAGAAAAGCTTCGTAGTCCGCTTGGTTGTTTGACATCGGGAAGGACAGAGCAAAGGAGACCTTGATTAGGATGCCCTCCTCGTTCTCGAGCATGATGTCAGCCCCCACTTCCTGTCAAGTTGGATGCACCGTCCTAGAAAATAGTTCGTTTGTGGGCTCCGTTCTTCAGGGAGGCGGGGACGGTCATCTCAACCACGAATTCGGCCAGGACTTGGGCCTTGAGGGCTTTCCTGCTTTCGTATCAGATGTCGAACTATGACAATTCCAACAACCACTTGAGCATCCTATCGTCCATGTCTAGATGATCGAGTAGTTGCTTCACGTGTTGGAAGTAGTGTCTTAGTCTCCTCGCCGAATTGATGAGGTCCAATAATACCTTTTCGATTTACTGGTATCTTATTTTTAGGCCCTGTAGAGCTTTGCTCGTAAAGTATATTGGTTTCTTCCTGTTGGGGTTTCACGGATGAGTACCACGATGACGGCCTCGACTCAGATGGCCAAGTAAAGGTACAGAGTTTCTCTGTCTTCTGGCCACGACAAAACTGGTGGTTGCGAAAGAGCTTGTTTGAGATGGAGGAGAGCTTGCTCGCACTCCTCTGTCCACTCGAATGTTGCTTCTTTTTGTAGAAGTTGGAAAAATGGAAGTGAGCACCCCGTTTACGGATTGGATGGATTTTTTTGAGTTTGGCATCGAGAATTCGGAGAAGGATCTGCATTTGTCAGGGTTGGCTTTGATTCCTCGCTCGATTAAGTAGAAGTCGAGGAACTTGCCTTCCCGTACACCGAAAGTGCACTTCTCTGGATTGAACCTCATCCTGCATTTTCTCGCCTGGTCGAAGACCTTCTTAAGGTGGGCAGTGTGGTCGGTCTCTTCTCTGGACTTCACAGTCATATTGTCCATGTAGACCTCGAGCATATTCTCATTCTCTCATCAGAAGACTCAGTTCATCATTCGCTGATAGGTGGCGTCGGTGCTATTCAGACTGAAGTGCATTACGTTGTAGTAATAGTTGCCTGACTAGGTCATGAAAGCGGTGCACTGTTTTTCACTCCTCGCCATGAGATTTAATTGTAACCTGAATATGCATCTATAAATGATAAGATTTTATAGTCGGACGAGTTGTCGACTAGCCTATCAATATTAGGTAAAAGGATATGCATCTTTGGGACATGCCCTATTGAGATCGATATAATCAACACATATATACCATTTTCTATTAGATTTTTTACCAATACAACGTTAGACAATCAGGTTGTGAACTGGGCCTCTGAAATAAAATTTGCCTCTATGAGGTCTTTTACAGCTTTTTCAAAAGCCTCTGCTTTTTCAAGAGACTACCTACGCCTATGTTGAACTACTGCCCTAGCGGCTGAATCTATGGTCAACAGATGTAAAGCGACCGCAGGATCGGGTATGGGCATCTCAACAGCGCTCCACGCGAACAGGTTAGCATTCTCCCTCAAGCATTCTTTGAGTTGCTTCCTTGTCAAGTCGGAGAGGCCTGTCCCAATCTTCACACCTTTGTCTAGATCCTTTCTGAGGAAGATGACTTCAAAATCTCCATCGGGGATAGGACGTACGGGGTGGAGAGGCTCCTTGTCGTCAACGGGTCGAGGACCTCCCTCCTTCCTGTTTTCTTCCCTCAGCTCATCACTGGTGAAGCCAGTGTCGAGGTCCACGGAACCGACGTGAGGTGACACCATTTATTCTACTGCTCGAGCAGGCTTGTCATCTTCTGATCAGGCTTGTTTGTTAGACGGGGGCTTGGGAGTTGTGTCGATCGAGTTCTGTCCCTTAATGGTTGCTCAGAAACATCTTGTCGCTTCAATATCCTCGTGCATGGTGATGACGCGGCCCCTCTTGATATAGTATTTTAGCTTTAAGTGGATCGTGGAGGACACAGAGGTCAGCTCGTCCAGGGTTGGTCTTCCCAAGATACAATTGTAAAGTGATGGACACTCAATGACCAAGAAATAGACTTTGACTTATCTGGAAGTTTCGTCTTCCCCGAAGGTCATGAACACTCGACATAATCCCAAGGCCTAGTGGTCGTGTCGTTTAAGCCTTGTAGGCCAGAACTCAAGTATGGCGTCAAGTGAGTCTCGTCGAGCTGTAGAGTGGTGAATAGATGGGCGTACATTATATCGATGGAACTCCCCTCGTCGATTAGGATTCGACAAAAGTTGAAGTTTGCCATTCTTTCCCTCGCCTACAGAGGGATGTTGGAGTTCAGTGCTCATCCTGCAGTTCTTCGAGGTAAAAGGTGATAGGCTCAGATTTTCCTTGGAACTTGTCGAGGGTCATGATTTGGGCTGAGCTAACATCGATCAGCTCCTCGAACTTTCTCTTCACCGACTCGACGGTGACCTCGTCGAATCCCCCATTGGAGATGACCATGGCGGTGGGGGAATCTCTCCTAAGTACTGTGAGCGGTAATGGGCGAGCTATATTCTTCGAGGATGAGAAAGTGTTCTAGTCGAGAGACGCATAGGGCGACCTGAAGATTTCTCCCGTCGTCGGAGGGTGGCCTCTCTTCAGCGACCCTCTTTGTTTCACGAGCTTCCTGTCGGGGAGGCTCGTTCTTCTTGGTGTACTTCCTCAGATGGCCCTCTTTGATGAGGGTTTCGATCGCATCTTTAAGGTGGACGTAATCTTTAATCACGTGGCCGTAGTCATGTGGTCGTGACTCCTGTGAAAATGGAAGTACTTGGTATTGTCGACCCCAGGTTTAGAAGATGTAGGCTTGGAAAATCGAACACTACCTTACTTGAAATCGGAGTTGATACACTCCGCGAAGATCTAGTCGTAGGGAGTGGTTAGCATAGTGTATTAGGGGAAACGACTCGCGGGCCTCCTATGTTCGCGGGAGTCACGAGGTCGATCCTCCCTTCTTTTATCCTCGCCTCGACGTACGGCCTCAATATCATCATGTTTCAGGATTCTGGTGTTCTCTCGATTCCTCGAGTCCCGGGTGTTGCCGGCCACCTCTTTCTCCTCATATTTGGGAGCCTCAATGCTGACTGCTTTTCTAAAGTCGCTGCCCAGGCGCAGCCCCTTTTCGAGCAGGTACCTCTTTATCCTGTTAGTTGTGGGGACTTGGATGGCGTCGTAGTTGGAACCGTTCTATATATGCTCGAAGGGGTTCATCATCCCCTGAATGATGGCCTCGAGGGATGCTTCGGTTTTGGGGTGTCGTCGAGAGGCTATGGCGTTCCTGCTAAACTGAGGTGAGGCTTTTTTACCCAATCATGGCACGTTTTCTTGTCGTCGGGAATAGTATGCACTTGATGGCACCCCCGACGTTGTGGTAGTGGAGTGTCGCCTTGAAGCTTTCTGGGACAGTAGACCGCTAGGGTCGTCTTCGTCGTTCCAGTTAGGTAAGCGTGACGGGAAGGAGTCAAACCGAGGGCCTTTCGACGCAGTGAACTCTTGGTCGACCCTTGTGCTTATCCGAATGCTCGCCGACTTTATTCTTCTTAGGAGTCGTGGATCTTCGCTCTTTGTGCGGTGGAGTGCAATCGTGCTTCTTGGGGACTTCAGATTGTGTTCTCTCCAATCGGGGGGCCCGCCCGATTCGGCAAGGAGAAAGGCTCTGGGATTCATCTTGTTGATATCTACGTGGGGGAGATCACGAACGGGCCTCTCGTCGTCGCGGAGATGGACTACGAGAGTCGCGCCTTTAGTGTCTTTTGGAGGAGCATGACCAGCAGGTCTTCTCCAACATTCCTATTTTTTCGCCCTGCGCGAAGATCAAATAGTCGTTCTAATTAATCGCCGCGAACAGGGCATGGGTTGTGGGATCAGCATTGGCGGACACAAGGATTTCCTGGTACACTGCAGGTTCCTCGATCTATCGGTGAGGGTTGTCGAGAGGATGCTCATGGGTGGAGGAGGAAGTAGTCCTCCCGTCCCTGTTGTCATGTTGGTGGTGAGCGCCAGTCTCATTTTTGTTGTTGAGGTTTTCGACATCGACGAAGTGAACATTTTCCTCGTCGTTGTTGTCTTGGTTGGCCATGATGATCGATATGTTGAAAGAGTTTGCTTTGGTCTTGAGTTAGAAAAAGACTGAGAAGCAATTAGTACCCACAGACGACGTCACTGAACATACCTAACCAGAATGAATCGTCAATGGCCTACAAGACTAAGCTTATGCGATTATTAAAGTGAACGAGAGGTACATGCAAGACACTTCGATGCCAAAGTGAAATTTAGAACAAAGTGCAAGTATTGAAAAGTGTAGAGAATTTTATACCCGACCCTCTAATGAAAGAGAGTATTTATAACCCTCAGCATTGGGTCAAAGTTTTCATTTCGACCGAATGCCCAGGCCTAAAATAGAGATTGCATCCTACGTGGATAGAGGAGACCAGTTAATAGTCTCTATCCTGATTCAACTGCACTGTGATTCTCAAAGAGTGAAGACCAGTTCTTTTCGAGAGCAGGATGACTCAATGATAATCGGAGTAACATTGACTATATATTGTTGTCAAACATGTGCGTGCTGAAGAGCAAGTCCCTGACAAACACACTTAAGAGACGTTCCCAAATAGACATGTGCGTGCTAAAGAGCAAGTCCCTGACAAACACACTTACACACTTAAGAGACGTTCCCAACATACACGTGCTGAGGAACATGACCTCAACGAACACAAGTAGAAGATGTTTCCAACGTGCATGTTCTAAGGAGCAAGTTCTCAACCGACACCATAATAGATGTTCCCCCAAACAATTATAGCAACATGGGCCAAAGTAGTGGGCCTTCTTTATAGTAGAGTTGGGTTGAACCTTGGCCGATGGTAAACTAAAGACGGCCCAGTCCTGAACAGTTTTTATATATCATGATACCAAATGTCACATGCATTTTATAGTAAAATTTCATCCTGCATTTCCATTTTCTAACACCCACAATAACATACAAAAGTAAAATGTATACTATTAATAATATATCTAATCAAACCTTCACAATTAAGAATGGGAATAGGTCGGATTATTAAAAAGACTACATGATAAAAAAATTTACTGTCATAACTACTGAAGAGTACATATTAAAATATGACTGCAAAATATTTTATTTATCCCTTGTAATTAAATTTTTCCTACAAAATCATTCATCCAAATATAAACTTGTAAATCAATTCAAAGACATAATGAATATTTGAAACTCCTTAATCAACAGTAAAGTTAATTAAATATTTACAAATCACCACCAAATAAAAGTATTCTGCCAATTAAGAGTAACAGAACGGGAACAAACAAAAGCAGTCAAATTACAGAACGAAAACAGTAATGTCATGCAAGTAAAAATAGATAGTCAATATAACACTAGGTTCAATACCATAAATAACTGTATCTGTTGTTGGGGGATGTTTTCTTCCATAAAATTCTCACATGTTTCACAGGATTGAAAAACTCAATTCTCTGTGAAAAGGGAAGCAAATACCATATTTAGGATTGCCTCATAATAATCATGATTACCCAGATATTAAAAACTGAGGGTATTACTAAAAGTACAAACATAAGGTCAACCCAGAAAGAGCAGCAATTATATGTACAACATGATCTTATTCACATGCACAATAGGACCACCTCAGGTCAGGTCCTCCATGTGAGTGTGTACTATCTTTGTATTAAAGAACACGAAGCTGCGCAAGGAAGGCAGCACAAAGATCCAAGAAAAGAAACTGCGGACCCTCCACCCTTTGAAGATCAAGGAGATATTTCTCCTGAGTTTTGTACAGCTGCAAAAGATATTAACACGAGGTCAGAGAGTATCCCGGGAAAAAACAATAGTTCGACACCAGACACCTTTCAGTGAATAACAATGAAAAAGTTGCTGCTAAGCTGGTAATTAAATCTAAAATGGAACATATTAGGGTTATCAAGATAAATACCTGCAGTTCAAACTTGACTACACTTGATTTTGGAACAGCTTCATTCTCAATAATACCAACATTTCCAAGGAAATTATTATTAAGCACAGAATTGTTCACCATTCCTCCCTGATGACCAGGGATTCCAACAACCCATCTGCACTTCATATTATAGTGTCCAATTTTTTTCCAACAGACATTCAGTCCTTGCAGAGCTTTAAGGACCTCGACCATTATTTCTCGAGGTTGGGCTCGAGACTAGCACAAGTCCACAAACAGATCAGTTACAGGTAACTATCAAAACAAACAAGTATATCAAAACTTCAACATTTCTGATGACAACAGATTAATACCAACAGGTAATGACTTTACACCCAAAGTGAAAAAAGGAAGCATATAAGTAACACATTCAATCAACAAATTTGATGATTCACTCTCAAAAGAGACACAAAATCAGTTGAAACAATAAGACATCCAACAATTATTTCATTAACAGCTAGAAATCATTGCTTGTGATGGTAGAGTAAATTAAATATGTCGGTGCAATATAAAACCATTATGGAATCCAGTTATGATATGAAAAAAAACCTAACAAGTAAAACACTGCACCTGAAGCCCAAGGGCCCATTTTCTCTCAGCAGGGAACTGTTGCCTCATTCCTACCCCCTGATACGCTAAAAAGTGGTGCCCACCAGCTGGAGAAACAACTTCACCAGAGTTGATACGGTTCAAACCAGGATCCTGAGAAGTCATCATACAACCAAAACCCATGAGCTTTCTAAAAAGTAAATAAAGAAAAATAATATCAAGAATAGGAAAACCACAATTTCCATGGTAAATAACTGCATAAACAGCTGTCTTCAAGCTAGAAAGATAAGTTCCACAGTACGATTTAGTCATGCAAATATTGCTTATAGAGTATACAAACAACTTTGAGACTAATGCATATTTCACATGGGGATACAATTTAAAAGTAAGTTAAAAATGTGTCCCGTCTACTTTAAGATACAAACTAAATGATTGAATCACTTCATAAAAGACTGACAACAGACAACAGACAACTAATGAAGTTAGGGGTGTGCATTTTAACCGGTTCATCCAATCCATAACCATAAAATTGGTTTCCAAATATAAAAAATCCAAACCATTTGGTTATTAACTAACCCATTCCATTTAAAGAAAAACCAATAACATTGGATACCCATTTTATTGAAATTCAGTTCTTGTTCCTGATCCAATTTACTAATTTACTCAAATGTTAAAAGTATCTCTCTAAATTTCCAACATAGCCAAAACCAAACCATTACAAATCGAATACCTGGAATGACAGTTAATTTTTTCTTGGATCCCAACAATAAATATTATTCTTTTAGTTTTAAAAATACACTATAATATATTTTACCAGCAAATGTGTTTGAATGACAACTCAGTAATGGAAGTTGAGTTTCATCAATTTAAAACATGAATCTCCATTTTGAAATTCAACTTTCATAATACTATAACAAAATTTCAATTATATATACAACACCAAACACCAAACTTACTTAATAAAAACTCTTCACATATCGAATATTATTAGAAAATAAATAACACAGTAAAATAAAATATGTTGACTGAACCTCCCAATGTTTTCCAACACAGTATGCATAAAAGTTTCAAACTGGTTAAGCAAAAAAATTGATTAAAACAAAAAAATTGATGTAATTAGTTTTAAGAAAAACCAATCTTAACTGAATCGAATAAAAAACAGATTGTTAGTAGGAACCGGTTTTAAATCGAATCAATCCAAATATAAACCAGTTTTGAAAAAATAATCTGGTTTTACAAAAACAGTTTTGAAGAATTAAACCAAACCATATATTTGGTTCAATTCGGGTTGGTTTGAGAACCATGCACACCCCTAAATGAAGTTATAAGTAATTAGAAAAAGAAAAAAAACAAACTCACCATTGTCTCTTGAAACTCAGCTCCAAGATAGCCGGTGGAAACACGATAACGGTTGTCCAATAACAAATAGTAAGTTACAGTACCCTGAAATAAATTGATGGTAGTAAGAAGTAATCTGGCAGGCAGGTATGTAAGTCTTAAAATGTGTCGGTTGGGCCTAACTCAATCCTACAAAACCGGCTTGTAAGGTGAGGATTATTCCCACTTATAAACACATGTTCAGACCATATATTGTCCGGTGTGAGACTCTTAACAGTAAGGTTAAAATGAATGGAACAAACCTCATTTTGCACTCTGTTGCTAAGGGACTCAACCAATTGATCCCTGTCAAATCCCCTATTAACCACCTCCTGAAGAATCTCCTCATCAATCTGCAAAATCACTAAATTGGTTGGAATTTTTTTGGCTGATTAATACAAGCATTGTATTGTATGCAACACATAGGTGTGTAATTCTGAACTTCAAAAAACACATAACCAATTGCAGCTCTAGTGAAACACAGAAATCCAAAAGGAAAACAGAATCCTTAAAACAATAAAACCAAACCTTTTTGGCTTGTTGAAGTGTATCCGGTGGTGGCACCGCCAAATAACGCGGCAGACGAAGTTGGAACCATTGGTGTTGGCGTATCTCGGGTATGGTAATCCTTTTCATGGGATCCACCACAAGCAGCCTTGGTATCAAATCTCTGGCACCAGGAGATAGATGACTGGGAAGAGTATATATCCCACCCTACAACAAATAACAAGAGGACTACTTCAGAAGCAAAATAAAAATATCTGCAAAGAGCATCATTGGAGAAATACATGATAAACCTAAACCTAGTTTGAGTAATGAGATTCTAAAAAAGAAGCCATACCAATGGGTTAATTCAAAGTTTATTAATAGTTCCCTTTAACATATAAGACTGAACTACGTTACATAATGAAATCTCTAAAGCAATCTAGATCATGCATCAGAACTCGGACAAGAAAGAATCATGAAAGTATGGAATGAAATGAGTGCAAAATCAATAGATGAGTAGGATGATATAAGTTCCATGATCTTGATAGGTTGAAGAGACCAGCAAAAAAATTCGCACATTTCCCCAATTTTTCTTCAGTGGGGACCATGCCTCCTTTTGTCATAAGACCATAGAGGATAATGAAGACTGCCATTTTCTCTCTAGTGTCCCTGCTCCGCCAAGAATCTTCTCATTTCTCAACCAAGGTTGTCAAAATCGAGAATCTATGTAAATAAACACAGTGAAATCTCCATACAAAATAATGTATAAGACCTCCCATCTTGGTATCTAAACATAATGTAATACTGTATGCAAATTAAATATTCAACTTTCCAACTTAGTAATGAAGAAAACCAATCACGTTAAAATATTTAAACAAACACTAGATCGGACAAGGCAAGACATATAAACACAGCACGATAACTCAAAATTGATGGACAAATTCTTATATGATAAGATAATTTCATAACTCAGCACGCAGAAAGAGTAAAAACTTCAAAATTGAAGGAAATATTAAGTATTAACAAAATAAAAGGCTATGTTGTTAATAGATAGGGTCGTCGCATAGCACAAACCCTTAAAATGATATAGCAGTATGTATAGCCAAATGCGAGCTGGCCACTATTACTAAGACTGAAACTTGGTGCAGAGTAAACATAAATACTCAAATAGCAAAGTACACAGAGTACAGAGCAATAAAACTTAAACAGAGAAGTGAACGTAACAGAACTAAAAGTAGGAAGAACCGAATGATTGTTTGTGAGCAAGAACATAACAGAATGAAGAACAAAAGATTTACCCTTAAAGGGTTTGAATTGACATTTATACACACTTATAAAAAAAGTTTTAAAAAGGGATTTTAGGAATTTTGCCCCGAAACCCTAATAGATGAGGAATAGGGGAGAGAGAAATAAAGCTGATGGGGTCCACTGCTTTTTCAATCACCTCAACCAAGCGAAGGGAAGCACGCAAACATATTGTTTGAATTTCCATTTCTACCCTCATGATATACATATATTTCAATTTGGTACTTTTTTTTTGCAACAATGTTTGTTTCAATTTCGAAAAAGCTTCCCAGCTAATTTGAAAATACATACATATTCGTATTAAATGCAAATAAGTTATTATATATGAAATTATAAAAATATATGCTATTTAATAAATTTGTACGAAGTGATTTAAAGAAATAAGTTAATAACTATCCCAATAAAGAAGATTATATTTTTTTTAGTACGCATAAAATATTATTAATGTGCCTGCATATAAAAACAGTACATGAATATAAACATATCTTAAAGTACAACAATAAGTTGGTAACTATTCCTTCATAGAAGATTATATTTTTTCTACACAAAAATATTATTAATGTCAGGCCTAATCACAACTCTCCATCAGCACATGGAAAATTCCAAGCTCAAAACCAGTAAGAAAATAATATTGTAGAGAGCTACATTGGATAGTGATACAGCATGAACAATGGTTATAAGTTGGGACAATCCTCACCCAATGAGCTAACTTTAGGGGCTGAGTTAGGCCTAAACAACGAATTCCAAGAAATATGACTTGACAGTGGTGGGAAAGAAAAATCTACTGGTCCTTACAAACTCACGAAAACAAAAAGGGAAACAAAAATGAAACTTTACCTTTATTTTTTTAAAGAGGTTGGGAATATTTTCATCATCAAAAGGAAGAGTGCCACAGAGAAGTGCGTATAAAATTACACCACAGCTCCAAACATCTACTTCAGGTCCAGCATATAATTTCCCAGAGATAACCTGTACAAAATATAACAGTTTGACCGAGAAGTATGAATCAGGAAGAAAATGTCGGTAATGAAAATGTAAAGTATGAAAGTGAGCAACATCAACAATAATAACTTATTTAATTACAAATTTAAAATCCGTAGATGTACAAACCTCTGGAGCAGCATAGTTAGGGCTTCCACAACTTGTCTTGAGAAAGTGGCCATCACGCATGATGTTGCTCAAGCCAAAATCAGCAATCTTGACACTCCACTTTGAGTCCAAAAGTAGATTCTCAGGTTTCAGGTCTCTATGAACTACCATATTCCTGTGACAGTACTCCACGCCAGAGATTATCTGCTTCCAAAGGAGAATTTAGCTAAAATACTGTGTCCAGTATAAGCTTCTCAAGTACACAAAACAGAAGAAATTATACCTGCTGAAAGAAACTGCGGGCTTCATCTTCTTGCAACCTACCCTTTTCTACGATGTAATCGAAGAGCTCTCCAGATTTCACATATTCCATCACCACATATATGTCTGTTGGGGTTTCCACCACCTCATAAAGGCGGATAATGTGATGATGCATGAACAATCTTAAAATTTTGATTTCTCTTCTCACTGCAACAAATTGAAGAAAAAAATATTATGAACATATTAACTCAACCAAGACTAACTTGAACCAAAAACACAGAATTTGAAAACTATAGCTTAAGAAAATCAATTACTCCAAATACGCAAACAATAATACAATATGCTATTGAACAAACAGCTAAAAAATTACTGAAAAATGAATAGAAACAACTAAAAACAATTAAAATCAAGTCCTGCAATTCGATAGGGAGTATGAGTCATTGGAATGCAAGGGATCCAGACCTTTCTCTTCCATTTCCATGTTCTTTATCTTGCGACGGTTAAGAATCTTTATGGCGACTTTATGACCGGTCAATACATGCTCTGCAATTTTCACTTTGCCAAAGGACCCAATGCCAAGTGTTTTTCCCATTTTATAATTCCGTAGAAATGCGTTCACATTTCCACCACCAGGGCCAGCTGATCCATCCATTTTCGTAATCTAGGGAAAATTCAAAAAGAAACAAACACATATTAGAGTATATGAAAATGGATACACACGCACGCAAAACAGATCAAAGCCATCATTGGATATTAAATCAAATGAATAAAGACACGGGATCATATGCTAAGCAATTAAAAAAAAATCCAACAGAACTATAAACAACTAAACAATTTAATTGGCGTCAACAGCATAATTTTCCTCTAATAAGCGTCAAGTCTAATCGAGTTTCAAAACAAAAATTAATGACTTACTTTATTGAGTTATTGGAATTTTTACCGTTGACTACCTTAAACAAGGTATATAATTGAATGCAAACAGAAACTATTAAAGAAAGCAAAATAAGAAGTATATACATATTTCCTTTATAACGCTTCATGATACGCGTGAGGACACGCGTCAGGTCCTCGTTGATTTTATGGAAAATATCTTCTCATTCAACAGCATTACGTGGCACAGCTCGAGAAATATACATTTTTTCCTAATATTAGTTCGTGTGCAAAAATTCTACCTACAAATAAAATACAATAGAAGAGCCAACAGAAACGAGGAAACCAATGCAAACAAAAACGCCAAGAGTGAATCTAACACACCAAGGTAACGCATCAGGTAGTTTTCCCTTTGGTGTGTGGCATGTAGGGACACATGTTAGGTCCTCGTTGTTTTTATATGGAAAATATCTCTTCATTTAACAGCATTAGGTGCACAGCTCGAGAAATACACGTTTTTTTCCTAATATTAGTTTGTGTGCGAAATTCTACCTACAAACAAAAGACAATAGACGAGCTAACATAAACAATAAACTGACGCAACAAATACGCCAAGAGTGAATCTAGCACACACAAGGTAATGCATCAGATTGTTTTCCCTGTGGTGTGTGCATGTGGGACCCTCGGCATGCGTTTCTAGTTCAAGTAACGCGTGCTTTGATTGGCAGCTGTTAAATGACCACGGTTCTAATTCGCTCATTTTGATTCTATTAAGGTAAAATAGTCCAGCCGACCGTTAAAAAACAAACAAAAAGTTAGGTCGTTGGCGCTTTCTTCACATTTTGAGACACAAATTATCAGCAACTTATCGCATAAATAACCAAAAAACCTCTAGGGTTTTGACTTCGACATTAAATCCACCTCTAACTCTAACCACCTTA
>CATIWC010000098.1:2500-5000 GCA_948472305.1 Vicia faba
TGAATTTTTTTTATCAAGAACGCTCGATTCGATGATGAAAATTCGATATTTGGATTGGATTTTGTGCGGGGGGTTGATGGATTTGCCATTGGAATCGTTTGGAACACCCATGGGCATGTTCCGTCTAGGCAGCATGTGGCCTGGCCTGGGCGTGGCCTGGCCTGGGCGTGGCAAGGCCCCAGGCGGACCAGGCAAGGGCCTCCCCCTATATATGTTTGAACTGAAATCCTCACTTTGCCACCAAATTGGTCCCTTTTTCCCTGTAGACATAAATTTCTAGTTTGATGACTTAGACTTCGAATTTTTTCTTGATTTTTTGCATGCTCTTTAAACACAATATAAGAACCCCTCCACCAAAAATTAGAATTTTTCGACTTCGGATGAATTAATTATGAATTTTCTAAGCGCCGGATTTTCAAGAACGGGAGCGGAGGCAAACGCGCCTTAGGAATGGAATTTCCCGATGATTTTTTGCATGGACATCTCAAATAACACATAGAAGGGATCTGCAAAGTTTCGTAGCGTTTCGATAACGTCTCGATTTATTTTGAATTTTCGTCCGAAACGCGTGTAATTGAGTTTTTTTCAAGGGGCGGAAGCAAACAAACGTCGGGCTACGGAATGAGTTCCGGTCTGGAATTTTTCATGCATTAATCTGCCACCAAATTGAGATGGCATGCCAAGTTTCATGCCATTCGGGCGATCCCTCGATATATTTCGGCTTTTCGCGTGTCGGGCCCCCGTGCGGTTTTTCCGACGGGAGCGGAGGCAAACGCGCCTTAGGGGAATAATCTCCCGATGGATTTTTGCATGCACTTCCCAAATAACACATTGAGAGTGTCCAAGGAGTTTCGTAGCGTTTCGACAAGCCCTCGGTCTACTTTCAATTTCCGACCGGAACGCGTGCGTGTGCGGTTTCTCCATGAACGGGAGCGGAGGCAAACGCGCCTTAGGGGAATAATCTCCCGATGAATTTTTGCATGGAAGTCCCAAATAACACATAGAAGGGATCTGCAAAGTTTCGTAGCGTTTCGACAATTTTGAATTTCCGGCCCGAACGGGCCCCCGTGCGGTTTTTCCGACGGGAGCGGAGGCAAACGCGCCTTAGGGGAATAATCTCCCGATGGATTTTTGCATGCACTTCCCAAATAACACATTGAGAGTGTCCAAGGAGTTTCGTAGCGTTTCGACAAGCCCTCGGTCTACTTTCAATTTCCGACCGGAACGCGTGCGTGTGCGGTTTCTCCATGAACGGGAGCGGAGGCAAACGCGCCTTAGGGGAATAATCTCCCGATGAATTTTTGCATGGAAGTCCCAAATAACACATAGAAGGGATCTGCAAAGTTTCGTAGCGTTTCGACAATTTTGAATTTCCGGCCCGAACGGGCCCCCGTGCGGTTTTTCCGACGGGAGCGGAGGCAAACGCGCCTTAGGGGAATAATCTCCCGATGGATTTTTGCATGCACTTCCCAAATAACACATTGAGAGTGTCCAAGGAGTTTCGTAGCGTTTCGACAAGCCCTCGGTCTACTTTCAATTTCCGACCGGAACGCGTGCGTGTGCGGTTTCTCCATGAACGGGAGCGGAGGCAAACGCGCCTTAGGGGAATAATCTCCCGATGAATTTTTGCATGGAAGTCCCAAATAACACATAGAGGGATCTGCAAAGTTTCGTAGCGTTTCGACAATTTTGAATTTCCGGCCCGAACGGGCCCCCGTGCGGTTTTTCCGACGGGAGCGGAGGCAAACGCGCCTTAGGGGAATAATCTCCCGATGGATTTTTGCATGCACTTCCCAAATAACACATTGAGAGTGTCCAAGGAGTTTCGTAGCGTTTCGACAAGCCCTCGGTCTACTTTCAATTTCCGACCGGAACGCGTGCGTGTGCGGTTTCTCCATGAACGGGAGCGGAGGCAAACGCGCCTTAGGGGAATAATCTCCCGATGAATTTTTGCATGGAAGTCCCAAATAACACATAGAAGGGATCTGCAAAGTTTCGTAGCGTTTCGACAATTTTGAATTTCCGGCCCGAACGGGCCCCCGTGCGGTTTTTCCGACGGGAGCGGAGGCAAACGCGCCTTAGGGGAATAATCTCCCGATGGATTTTTGCATGCACTTCCCAAATAACACATTGAGAGTGTCCAAGGAGTTTCGTAGCGTTTCGACAAGCCCTCGGTCTACTTTCAATTTCCGACCGGAACGCGTGCGTGTGCGGTTTCTCCATGAACGGGAGCGGAGGCAAACGCGCCTTAGGGGAATAATCTCCCGATGAATTTTTGCATGGAAGTCCCAAATAACACATAGAAGGGATCTGCAAAGTTTCGTAGCGTTTCGACAATTTTGAATTTCCGGCCCGAACGGGCCCCCGTGCGGTTTTTCCGACGGGAGCGGAGGCAAACGCGCCTTAGGGGAATAATCTCCCGATGGATTTTTGCATGCACTTCCCAAATAACACATTGAGAGTGTCCAAGGAGTTTCGTAGCGTTTCGACAAGCCCTCGG
>CATIWC010000098.1:25000-27500 GCA_948472305.1 Vicia faba
GCGCCTTAGGGGAATAATCTCCCGATGAATTTTTGCATGGAAGTCCCAAATAACACATAGAAGGGATCTGCAAAGTTTCGTAGCGTTTCGACAATTTTGAATTTCCGGCCCGAACGGGCCCCCGTGCGGTTTTTCCGACGGGAGCGGAGGCAAACGCGCCTTAGGGGAATAATCTCCCGATGGATTTTTGCATGCACTTCCCAAATAACACATTGAGAGTGTCCAAGGAGTTTCGTAGCGTTTCGACAAGCCCTCGGTCTACTTTCAATTTCCGACCGGAACGCGTGCGTGTGCGGTTTCTCCATGAACGGGAGCGGAGGCAAACGCGCCTTAGGGGAATAATCTCCCGATGAATTTTTGCATGGAAGTCCCAAATAACACATAGAAGGGATCTGCAAAGTTTCGTAGCGTTTCGACAATTTTGAATTTCCGGCCCGAACGGGCCCCCGTGCGGTTTTTCCGACGGGAGCGGAGGCAAACGCGCCTTAGGGGAATAATCTCCCGATGGATTTTTGCATGCACTTCCCAAATAACACATTGAGAGTGTCCAAGGAGTTTCGTAGCGTTTCGACAAGCCCTCGGTCTACTTTCAATTTCCGACCGGAACGCGTGCGTGTGCGGTTTCTCCATGAACGGGAGCGGAGGCAAACGCGCCTTAGGGGAATAATCTCCCGATGAATTTTTGCATGGAAGTCCCAAATAACACATAGAAGGGATCTGCAAAGTTTCGTAGCGTTTCGACAATTTTGAATTTCCGGCCCGAACGGGCCCCCGTGCGGTTTTTCCGACGGGAGCGGAGGCAAACGCGCCTTAGGGGAATAATCTCCCGATGGATTTTTGCATGCACTTCCCAAATAACACATTGAGAGTGTCCAAGGAGTTTCGTAGCGTTTCGACAAGCCCTCGGTCTACTTTCAATTTCCGACCGGAACGCGTGCGTGTGCGGTTTCTCCATGAACGGGAGCGGAGGCAAACGCGCCTTAGGGGAATAATCTCCCGATGAATTTTTGCATGGAAGTCCCAAATAACACATAGAAGGGATCTGCAAAGTTTCGTAGCGTTTCGACAATTTTGAATTTCCGGCCCGAACGGGCCCCCGTGCGGTTTTTCCGACGGGAGCGGAGGCAAACGCGCCTTAGGGGAATAATCTCCCGATGGATTTTTGCATGCACTTCCCAAATAACACATTGAGAGTGTCCAAGGAGTTTCGTAGCGTTTCGACAAGCCCTCGGTCTACTTTCAATTTCCGACCGGAACGCGTGCGTGTGCGGTTTCTCCATGAACGGGAGCGGAGGCAAACGCGCCTTAGGGGAATAATCTCCCGATGAATTTTTGCATGGAAGTCCCAAATAACACATAGAAGGGATCTGCAAAGTTTCGTAGCGTTTCGACAATTTTGAATTTCCGGCCCGAACGGGCCCCCGTGCGGTTTTTCCGACGGGAGCGGAGGCAAACGCGCCTTAGGGGAATAATCTCCCGATGGATTTTTGCATGCACTTCCCAAATAACACATTGAGAGTGTCCAAGGAGTTTCGTAGCGTTTCGACAAGCCCTCGGTCTACTTTCAATTTCCGACCGGAACGCGTGCGTGTGCGGTTTCTCCATGAACGGGAGCGGAGGCAAACGCGCCTTAGGGGAATAATCTCCCGATGAATTTTTGCATGGAAGTCCCAAATAACACATAGAAGGGATCTGCAAAGTTTCGTAGCGTTTCGACAATTTTGAATTTCCGGCCCGAACGGGCCCCCGTGCGGTTTTTCCGACGGGAGCGGAGGCAAACGCGCCTTAGGGGAATAATCTCCCGATGGATTTTTGCATGCACTTCCCAAATAACACATTGAGAGTGTCCAAGGAGTTTCGTAGCGTTTCGACAAGCCCTCGGTCTACTTTCAATTTCCGACCGGAACGCGTGCGTGTGCGGTTTCTCCATGAACGGGAGCGGAGGCAAACGCGCCTTAGGGGAATAATCTCCCGATGAATTTTTGCATGGAAGTCCCAAATAACACATAGAAGGGATCTGCAAAGTTTCGTAGCGTTTCGACAATTTTGAATTTCCGGCCCGAACGGGCCCCCGTGCGGTTTTTCCGACGGGAGCGGAGGCAAACGCGCCTTAGGGGAATAATCTCCCGATGGATTTTTGCATGCACTTCCCAAATAACACATTGAGAGTGTCCAAGGAGTTTCGTAGCGTTTCGACAAGCCCTCGGTCTACTTTCAATTTCCGACCGGAACGCGTGCGTGTGCGGTTTCTCCATGAACGGGAGCGGAGGCAAACGCGCCTTAGGGGAATAATCTCCCGATGAATTTTTGCATGGAAGTCCCAAATAACACATAGAAGGGATCTGCAAAGTTTCGTAGCGTTTCGACAATTTTGAATTTCCGGCCCGAACGGGCCCCCGTGCGGTTTTTCCGACGGGAGCGGAGGCAAACGCGCCTTAGGGGAATAATCTCCCGATGGATTTTTGCATGCACTTCCCAAATAACACATTGAGAGTGTCCA
>CATIWC010000098.1:37500-40000 GCA_948472305.1 Vicia faba
CAATTTCCGACCGGAACGCGTGCGTGTGCGGTTTCTCCATGAACGGGAGCGGAGGCAAACGCGCCTTAGGGGAATAATCTCCCGATGAATTTTTGCATGGAAGTCCCAAATAACACATAGAAGGGATCTGCAAAGTTTCGTAGCGTTTCGACAATTTTGAATTTCCGGCCCGAACGGGCCCCCGTGCGGTTTTTCCGACGGGAGCGGAGGCAAACGCGCCTTAGGGGAATAATCTCCCGATGGATTTTTGCATGCACTTCCCAAATAACACATTGAGAGTGTCCAAGGAGTTTCGTAGCGTTTCGACAAGCCCTCGGTCTACTTTCAATTTCCGACCGGAACGCGTGCGTGTGCGGTTTCTCCATGAACGGGAGCGGAGGCAAACGCGCCTTAGGGGAATAATCTCCCGATGAATTTTTGCATGGAAGTCCCAAATAACACATAGAAGGGATCTGCAAAGTTTCGTAGCGTTTCGACAATTTTGAATTTCCGGCCCGAACGGGCCCCCGTGCGGTTTTTCCGACGGGAGCGGAGGCAAACGCGCCTTAGGGGAATAATCTCCCGATGGATTTTTGCATGCACTTCCCAAATAACACATTGAGAGTGTCCAAGGAGTTTCGTAGCGTTTCGACAAGCCCTCGGTCTACTTTCAATTTCCGACCGGAACGCGTGCGTGTGCGGTTTCTCCATGAACGGGAGCGGAGGCAAACGCGCCTTAGGGGAATAATCTCCCGATGAATTTTTGCATGGAAGTCCCAAATAACACATAGAAGGGATCTGCAAAGTTTCGTAGCGTTTCGACAATTTTGAATTTCCGGCCCGAACGGGCCCCCGTGCGGTTTTTCCGACGGGAGCGGAGGCAAACGCGCCTTAGGGGAATAATCTCCCGATGGATTTTTGCATGCACTTCCCAAATAACACATTGAGAGTGTCCAAGGAGTTTCGTAGCGTTTCGACAAGCCCTCGGTCTACTTTCAATTTCCGACCGGAACGCGTGCGTGTGCGGTTTCTCCATGAACGGGAGCGGAGGCAAACGCGCCTTAGGGGAATAATCTCCCGATGAATTTTTGCATGGAAGTCCCAAATAACACATAGAAGGGATCTGCAAAGTTTCGTAGCGTTTCGACAATTTTGAATTTCCGGCCCGAACGGGCCCCCGTGCGGTTTTTCCGACGGGAGCGGAGGCAAACGCGCCTTAGGGGAATAATCTCCCGATGGATTTTTGCATGCACTTCCCAAATAACACATTGAGAGTGTCCAAGGAGTTTCGTAGCGTTTCGACAAGCCCTCGGTCTACTTTCAATTTCCGACCGGAACGCGTGCGTGTGCGGTTTCTCCATGAACGGGAGCGGAGGCAAACGCGCCTTAGGGGAATAATCTCCCGATGAATTTTTGCATGGAAGTCCCAAATAACACATAGAAGGGATCTGCAAAGTTTCGTAGCGTTTCGACAATTTTGAATTTCCGGCCCGAACGGGCCCCCGTGCGGTTTTTCCGACGGGAGCGGAGGCAAACGCGCCTTAGGGGAATAATCTCCCGATGGATTTTTGCATGCACTTCCCAAATAACACATTGAGAGTGTCCAAGGAGTTTCGTAGCGTTTCGACAAGCCCTCGGTCTACTTTCAATTTCCGACCGGAACGCGTGCGTGTGCGGTTTCTCCATGAACGGGAGCGGAGGCAAACGCGCCTTAGGGGAATAATCTCCCGATGAATTTTTGCATGGAAGTCCCAAATAACACATAGAAGGGATCTGCAAAGTTTCGTAGCGTTTCGACAATTTTGAATTTCCGGCCCGAACGGGCCCCCGTGCGGTTTTTCCGACGGGAGCGGAGGCAAACGCGCCTTAGGGGAATAATCTCCCGATGGATTTTTGCATGCACTTCCCAAATAACACATTGAGAGTGTCCAAGGAGTTTCGTAGCGTTTCGACAAGCCCTCGGTCTACTTTCAATTTCCGACCGGAACGCGTGCGTGTGCGGTTTCTCCATGAACGGGAGCGGAGGCAAACGCGCCTTAGGGGAATAATCTCCCGATGAATTTTTGCATGGAAGTCCCAAATAACACATAGAAGGGATCTGCAAAGTTTCGTAGCGTTTCGACAATTTTGAATTTCCGGCCCGAACGGGCCCCCGTGCGGTTTTTCCGACGGGAGCGGAGGCAAACGCGCCTTAGGGGAATAATCTCCCGATGGATTTTTGCATGCACTTCCCAAATAACACATTGAGAGTGTCCAAGGAGTTTCGTAGCGTTTCGACAAGCCCTCGGTCTACTTTCAATTTCCGACCGGAACGCGTGCGTGTGCGGTTTCTCCATGAACGGGAGCGGAGGCAAACGCGCCTTAGGGGAATAATCTCCCGATGAATTTTTGCATGGAAGTCCCAAATAACACATAGAAGGGATCTGCAAAGTTTCGTAGCGTTTCGACAATTTTGAATTTCCGGCCCGAACGGGCCCCCGTGCGGTTTTTCCGACGGGAGCGGAGGCAAACGCGCCTTAGG
>CATIWC010000099.1:0-10000 GCA_948472305.1 Vicia faba
GAAAGGTTAAAAAGCACAGGAAAAAACCTTTTGAGATGTTTCGTGGGTTCGGGGGGTAGATTATGAAAAGGGAAGGTATTAGCACCCTTTTCATCCATGGTTATCCATGGGCTCTTAGTTACTTGGTTTTAGATCACTTGCCTTGATTTTTGATTGCTTGAAATTGTGGTGTGTGTGTGTGTGTTTTGAAAATGTTTTTGGAAATAGACGCCTTTGTTTCGGCAACCAATGTAATTGACTTGTGTTTGAGTGTTTTACAAAAGTGTGTATCTTTTCGAAAAGATGTTTCAAAATGTTTTTGGAGAGTTTGTTTTGAAAGTGTGTATGAAGTGTGGTTTTTGAAAAAGGAGGCAAGTGTTTTTGCAAGTTTGATCAAGTAACTAAAAGTTTTGTCTACCCCTATTGTACTCAAAAGTTTTCTCTATGTTTTCAACCCTTTTTAACAATTTTGTTCCACCATTGAATTTGGTGGACAATTTTGCGTTTAGGATGTGATCGGGACAGGCGCGGGTCATCGTATGGACCATGAATGCAATGGTGCCAAGTGTCTTTGGCAATTTGCTTGAAGGGACTATGATCATTCCGTTTAGGCAACTTTCGAAAGCGTCATCGAGGGACTTATGATCATTTGATTTGTTTTGTTTTGCCAAAGAAACTCGACGTGCAAGCATGGCCTATTTTGGAAGGCAACATGTGGGATCACCCTAGGGGGTGCAAGTGTGATTGCGTATTGATTTCATGTACTTGTCTTGTATTAGGTTATCTAGCGTTTGATTTTATGTACATGCAAACCCTAGGTCTAACCATGGTATAATTCGAAAGCGATAAATTGCAAGAATTTAAAGTCTACGCTATTACAAATAGTATCCGGGAGTGGGGGTACAAATTCACAAATGGGGATGAGACTTTAGGAGTGTAGTGTCCAATAATTTGCAACCAAATCGAATCGCGATCAAATGTAAACAATGTAACGTATAGCAATGTATAAGAATAGCAATTGTATAATGTATCAATGTAAGGGTATTGTGTAAGTGTAAGTGTACGTGTATGAGAATTATTTACGAGTTGTAAAATGTTAATTTAATAGGAAGATTAAGTATTGTTTAACTTAATGAAAAGAATTAAATGTTTTCTTTATTTAGTTTTTGTAATCTTGTATTTTTCTTTAATATGTACAAAAAGGTATTTTAATTAAAAGAAAGGAAAATGTTTTAAATTTTAATTATATTATGTATATTAAAAAAATGTATTTTAATTGATTATGTACAAATTATTTTTAAGAAAAGAAAATGTATTAACTTAAAGAAAAATTATGTATAAATCAAAATAAGTTTAAAAAAATAAAAAAAAAAGTGTTTTAAATAATTCTAATTCTTATGTATTTTATGTTAGTATTTTTTTTTATACATAAATAAAATTATTTTAATTAGAGAAAAAGAAAATGTTTATGGTGTATTTTAAATAATGTATTATATACAAAATTATAATTATACTATATATAAAAAGTTATTGTTAATGTAAAAATTAGAATTAGTATTAAGTATGGTTTAATTAGTGTAAAATAAAGTTAGTATATTTATTTAACAAAACAAAAATTAATATGAAATTAATAAAAAACCAATAGTTTTTTATGTTAAAAAAAAGATGGGGATGGGATCAAAGGGTCTTAGGCCCAAGCAGAAAAGGGGGGTGTGTGAACGTAATGGGCTTAAGGCAAACGAAAGGGCAAGACCCAAAGACTTGAGACGAATATTTTTTAGGGTTCATTAGTTTTTGTTTTCAATTGGGGATTCTAGGGTTTACAGAAGCGGCGCCGTCGTTCATCACTTCGTTCATTCCTCTTCGCCGGCCATAGCCATCAGAACCACGTTCTTCCTTGCCAAGGCCAACCAGCGCCATCTCCGTCTTCCTTCCTCCATGGATTAGTCAATGATATTTGCAAGGTTTGATCTTCATCTCTAACGCATTAGGGCTTTCACTAAATTCTTCTTTTGCATGCTTAGTTCGAATTCTGATTTTGTCTCTGATTTCATATGGTTATTATTGTTTGTTATTGAGGTTAAGGAAAGGAAAGAAAATCTACCTTGACCCTTGGGGACGGAGGAGAAGGAATCAGATTTGGGAGGCGCTCAGGATGGCCAAGGCGATAAAGTGATAATGATGAACTTGCCCTTTCTGGTTTGTGTACTTTCGCTTTTTTCTCGTTTAGTGATGATTGTCCAAGAAATATCTGAAAACGCCTCCTTTTCTTCTTCTTCTAATTGACTCTGAGATGCTTGTAAACTTGTATGCTGAGATGCTTGCTTTTGAGTATTGATGATGTTGGTGTTGGAATGCTTCTTTTCTTCTGTATACTAGCTTATTGTTGTTTGTTGGCCCAGTGATGAAAGCTTTCTGAGGGCCCTTGGGATGTTTGACCCTGTGTGTTTCTGAGTATGCTTTGTTTGCTGAACTTGGTTGCCTAGCTTGCTTTGCTTGATGCTGTATGATTTTGGTTGTTAGCCCAGTGATGAACCCTAGGTTCTGAGGGCCTGAATGCTGGACTTTGAGTTGCCTCTTTTGAAAGCTTCTGAATGCTTCTGTATTCTTTTGAATCTGTATGCTTTTGAATTTGTATGCTTTGATGCCTGGATGTGTTGGTTGGTATGTTTGATAGCCCAATGATGAATATTTTCTGAGGGCTTGTGGTTGCCTTGAATGCTTAGGCTTGACAGTAGTTTGATGCTTGACAAAGCTTGACAGGGTTTTTGGCTTACTGGTTTTCAGGCCATGCTTGACAGATTTTGCTTATGCTATTAGGACTTGGTTGTTTGATGTTCTAAAGGGCTTGAAACAGGTTGAGGGTTTATGTGTGAACTTACAGGTTTTGTTGACTGGTTTTCTGGTTAGGCTTGAGGGGCTATGCTTCAAGCTTGTGCAGTTTGTGGTTATTGTTTGACACAGGTTTTGTTTGAAAAGGTTGAGCTTGATAGGCTTGAACCAATTTTAGGCTTAAGCTTTATGCAGGTTCTTGATGTTTCTTGAACACGGGTTTGGCTTTTTATGAGTTTACTGATTTGGATGTTTTGCCTCAGCAGGTTGAGTGTTGTTGTTGGACACAGGTTTTTGGTTGCTGGTTGATGGCCTTACTGGTTTTAGGCTTATGCTTCAGCTTGGACAGTTTTTGTGTTTTATATGTTTCTCAGTTCTGTTTTTTGTTTATCACTTCTGCCTCCTCTTTACAGTTCTATTGCTGTTTCTTTTAATTTTTCTCTCTTTCTTCCTGCCTAAAGCCTGTAAGCCCTATACCTCTTTTCTTTCTTCTCTCTCTCTCTCTCTCTCCAGTACAGCTTTTAGCATATTATATTGCTTAACATGTACTAATTCTGAAAAAGCAAACTGGCCTGGGAAATGATGAAACTGAAATTTTCTTGCAATCTACTCTTTCTCTGCATATTTGCATATCTCTTTTCCATACTTTGTGCTGCATCTTGTACTTGCATCTGAATAGCCTTTTGATACTTTGATATTCTGATATCTTTTTGGACAGCCTTTAGATATCTTTGGCTTTGGGCAGCTCTAGTTGACTTTGGACTTAGTTTTGAAATTGTGACTTTGTTTAGCAATTTGAACTTGGTTTAGGCCATTCAGTTTGTAACTTGGACTTTGTATTTGCACATGCTGTCTTGCTTTGAACTATGCAGTTGGTTGACCAATTTGAAATGTGCAATTTTTAACTTTTGTGCATTTTCATACTTTAATTTGCAAATATTCTCGTCCCTCTTTGTGAACCGGGAGAAATCCCGTGATTTGCAGAGTGGGCGGACTGATCCCGACCATTTGCTTTTAATGATGAACTCTTTATATGTCTGTCTCTTTAATTATTTATCTGCTTCAATTGACTTTTTCTTCTTTTCTTCGCAGATAAAAATTAAATGGAGAGGAATAGCAACGGATGGAGGATGAAGAATTGAAGACTTAGAAAAATATTAGGATAGTTTTATTTAAATTTAAATAACTGTAATATTATTATTGTAAATACTTTGTAAACGAATACTTGTATTTAAATAACAATTGTAACAAATATTTAAAGATGAAATAAAAATTCCTTTTATCCAATTAATCCTTATTATTTCCAATTGTTTATTTATTATTTAAAATTCTTTAAATTATAATAATTGAAAATAAATTCCAATCATTTAACTCAGAATGATAAATAATCCATAAACATTGTGGTCTTATGACAAACCTGGCGCTCCAATTACCCAAAGCAACGCATAGTTTCAAACCAAACGACAGTTAATTAGACAAAATGTCCATCTGCCTCTTTTCACTGATTAAATCCAACAAATGCAAATTAACAACCAGCAGCCTCAATTCTCATTTCAGAGTAAATTGAAAAGCATTGATAGAACTAACTCTTCTTGAGAGATATGCGCACAAAACCCTGATTCTGATCAAATGCCAAAGAAGCGTTCGCCTGATCAAAGATGAACCAAAATCAACCAAAACCCTAAGTAAACTGTTTGAATTGTTCTAGAGCCAGGAAAACCAATGAAAACCCTAATTTTTTCTGACTGACGAGAAAAGTCTGTTTGACCGATTCCTGAACCGGTCTGAAAAATCAGGAAATGCCCGAAGCTGTGATTTCTTGTGGAAAAAAATACGAGGGCTAATTTTGGGGTACAACATTATGCAGCAGGTGTTGTATGAATGGAAACCAAAGTTCTGTGGAAAATGCCAACAGGTGGGACATCAGTGTACTGAGGAGCCAAAGATGAAGATCTGGAAACCTAAGGCGAATTTGGATGTAGGGACTGGATCTCAGAATGTTCTCACTCCAAAGGTTACTAACCATAGGGATGCCTCAGATGGAGTTGCTGGGGATTGGACTTTGGCTAGGAGGACAAAAGGTAGACAAAACCCGATTGCAGGTAACCCCTCAATCCTGCCCTGTACCAATGGCTTTGGTTTTCTGGAGGTGTTGCTCGATCCCCTGACCACCTTGGATAGGGGTCCATGATGGTGGCATGGAATGTGAGGGGACTAAATAAAAGTGGCAAGGTTAAGGAGATTAGTTCCCGTCTCCATGAGTTACATCCTGCTATTGTTATTTTGATTGAAACGCGTGTTAAAAGCAATAAAGCTCCTGGTATCAGGGGGAAACTTGGTCTCAGAGGTGAGTACATTGATAATTATACTGAACACACTAATGGTAGACTTTGGATTTATTGGGATAATTCCAAATTGAACATTAGGTGCCTTCTAAAAACTAGCCAAGCCATGCATTGTGGAGTGTATGATGTTGTGGGAAACCTCAAGTTCTGGCTAACTGCAGTATACGCCTTAAATCGATTGGAGGATAGGAAACTTCTGTGGAAGACTATAGAGAATATCTGTAAAAACTCTCAGGGGCCTTGGTGTTTGATAGGGGACTATAATAATGTCGCCACTGCACAAGACAGAATTGGAGGCAACATAGTCACAAAATCTAAATTCAAGGATTTCCAAGGTATGTTGACAAAAACTGGTCTTAGTGAGATGGATACCACTGGTGATTTCCTTACTTGGTCCAATAAACAAAGCACATGAACAATTTACTCGCACATTGATAGGTTGCTAGGTAATGTTGACTGGTTTCAGCAATTTGGGCATATGACTCTGCATATCCTCCCTCCTAGTATTTCTGATCATGCATTATTGTTGCTTTCTGATAATTGCCCAAAGAAAATCTATGGGAGGTTTAAGTTCAATAATTACCTAGTAGATTTGGAAGATTTTGAGAATTCTGTCAAAGCTAATTGGATTAAGCCTATTAGAGGGGCACCTATGCAGGTCTTATGGCACAAGTTACATAGGTTGAAACCTGTTCTTAAACAGCTTAATTACCACCCCAATGCTATAAGAAGGAACATTCTTAAGGCTAGGCAAACTCTTTTGACAGCACAAAATGAACTTCAGAATAGCAGGTTTGATAGACATAAAATTGGGGAGATAAAGAAGCTGACTGATGATATAACATACTGGAATCAAATGGAGGAAAAGCATCTTCTGCAGAGGTCAAAAATTGACTGGCTTAAAGTGGGTGATGGGAATAATGCCTTTTTCCATGCCTACTTGAAAGCTAAGCACAGTCAGAAAAATATGAATATCCTACAAAAAGATGATGGCTCCATTCTGCATAGTCAGCAGGATATCTTGCAGGAGGTAAGGGATTTTTATGCTAGTCTTATGGGAATGCATGATAAAACCTTTGTCCATGTAGACATTGATGCTATGAGGAGGGGAAAACAACTCAGTCTGCTGCAGAGAAACTTTTTGGTGGGCAAAGTCACTGAGAATGAGATTGAAAATGCCCTCAAAGGAATTGGTGATCTTAAATCCCCAGGTGCTGATGGGTATGGAGCAAAAATTTTCAAATCCTGTTGGAAGTTTATTAAAGCAGATGTGGTGGCAGCAGTCATGGAGTTTTTTGATCAGAACAGAATTTTTATACCTTTCAATAAGACTGTGGTGACCTTGATTCCAAAGAATGATCAAGCCAAAGGAATTAAGGATTATAGACCAATCGCAGGCTGCACTACATTCTACAAAATTATCTCTAGAATTATCTCAGCTAGATTATGGACTGTCTTTCAGGGGGTATTGAATCATAGTCAGGCTGCTTTCATTCCTGGGCAGAATATCCATAACCATATTATGTTGGCTTATGAAATCATCAAAGGTTATACTAGGCAGACTGAAGCCCCTCGATGCATGCTGCAGATTGATCTCCAAAAGGCATATGATATGGTGGATTGGGGAGCGCTTGAGGTTATTCTGAGGGAGTTAGGCATTCCACCAAAATTCATTCAGTGGATTATGCTTACAGTTACTACTGTTTCATATGAGTTTAATGTGAATGGTGTATTGACTAAGCCTATGCAAGCTTGTAGGGGTGTGAGACAAGGGGATCCACTCTCCCCCTTATTATTTGTAGCTATCATGGAATATTTGAGTAGACTGTTGCTCAAAATGCAACATGATCCTAATTTCAAATTCCATGCAAGGTGTGAAAAAATTGGCCTCACTAACCTTATGTTTGTAGATGATGTTCTACTGTTCAGTAAGGGAGATTGTAATTTTGTGAGGTTGTAATGCAGGCTATGTCAACTTTCTCAGCATCTACAGGTTTGGTAATTAATCCTATGAAATGCAAGATCTTCTTTGGAGGCAGGATTAATGACATCAAGCAGGATCTTTTGGGCTTAACCAGGTTTTAGGAGGGTAGGCTGCTTGTGCGTTATTTGGGCATTCCCCTCACTATCAGGAGACTTACCATAAATCATTACCTCCCTTTAATTGATAAAATAACATGTAGAATTCGACACTGGATTGCAAAGTTATTGAGCTACGCGGGGAGAGTCCAACTTGTGAAGAGTATTTTGTTTGCTACAGCACAGTACTGGCTCCAATGTCTTCCTCTCCCGGTATTTGTAATAAAGAAAATAAATGCCTTATGCAGATCATTTATTTGGAATAGTTCTCATGAAATTAGTCGTAAAAGCCCTGTGGCGTGGAAGAAAGTCTGTAGGCCTAGTTCTCAAGGTGGCTTGAACGTGATCAATGTGGCAGTTTGGAATCAGGTATGCATGCTTAAATGTCTGTGGAATTTATGCCGTAAGACTGATACTTTGTGGGTCAAATGGATCCATAGTTACTATATAAAAGGTGGTAATATTATGGACATGGTTATCAATACAAACTGGTCTTGGGTCATGAAGAACATTATGCAGGGCATAATCCTTACACCCCAACTCTCAGCTCCCTGGATTGACTACCTGCAAAAAGAAAGATTCCATATGGGAAAGGTGTATAGACAGCTCATTGATGATGGTACTCGTGTCACATGGAGGAATTTAATCATAAAGAATGCTGCTAGACCCCGTTCTATTCTGACTTTATGGAAGGCATGCCATGGTAAACTGCCTACCAAAGAAAGACTTTGCAGATTTGGTTTTATTCAGGAGGACATTTGTAGTATTTGTTTGGAGTATGTTGAAACCATTGAGCATGTGTTTTTTCAATGCAGGAACACTGGTAGGATATGGAAAGATATTCTAAAATGGATGGAGGTGCAACATAGCCCCCTTGCCTGGCAGGATGAGATTAATTGGGTCATTACTCAAACGAACAGGAAAGGGTGGAAAGGGGCTTTACTCAAACTTGGTTTTACGGATGGTATTTGGTGTCATAGGAATTCTATTACTTTTAATACCTTGGTTACAAAGAAAATAGAGGAGGAGATTATTGAGAACATTATATATAGGGGATGGTATAGTAAAAAACTAAGAAAGCATATAGTTGTGCTTATGCTGTAGATACTAGTCTTTTTTGCTTGCTGGATCATTTGATCGCACTTTGTACTTAAAAGTTTTTTGAATTAATACATATTCCTTTGATTAAAAAAAAATAATAATAAATAATAATAATAATAATAATAATAATAATAATAATAATAATAATAATAGTAATAGTAATAATAATAATAATAATAATAATAATAATAATTATTATTATAAGAGAGTGGACCTCAGATTTTAATATGAAGGAGGATATGCTGCGCACTATTCCAATTTGGGTGAAATTGCCAAGACTTCCCATTCACCTGTGGGGAGAAAAAAGCCTTAATAAGATTGACAGTTCCCTAGGTGTGCCCCTTGTCACTGATGAGTGTACAGCTCACAAACTTCGCATATCGTATGCCAGAATTCTTGTTGAGGTTGACATTACAAAGAAGTTGGTAGAGGAGATTGTTATCAAAGACAAGGGAGGTGTTAAACTTAAGCAGCAGGTGCAGTATGAATGGAAACCAAAGTTCTGTGGAAAATGCCAACAGGTGGGACATCAGTGTACTGAGGAGCCAAAGATGAAGATTTGGAAACCTAAGGCGAATTTGGATGTAGGGACTGAAGCATCTTCTCAGAATGTTCTCACTCCAAAAGTTACTAACTCTAGGGATGCATTATATGGAGTTGTTGAGGATTGGACTTTGGCTAGGAGGACAAAAGGTAGACAAAACCCGATTGCAGGTAACCCCTCAAACCTGCCCTGTACCAATGGCTTTGGGGTTCTGGAGGTGTTGCTCGATCCCCTGATCACCCTGGATAGGGGTCCATGATGGTGGCATGGAATGTGAGGGGACTAAATAAAAGTGGCAAGATTAAGGAGATCAGTTCCCGTCTCCATGATTTACATCCTGCTATTGCTATTTTGATTGAAACGCGTGTTAAAAGCAATAAAGCCCCTGGTATCAGGGGGAAACTTGGTCTCAGAGGTGAGTACATTGATAATTATGCTGAACACTTTAATGGTAGACTTTGGATTTATTGGGATAATTCCAAATTGAATATTAGGTGCCTTCTAAAAACTAGCCAAGCCATGCATTGTGGAGTGTATGATGTAGTGGGAAACCTCAAGTTCTGGATAACTGCAGTATACGCCTTAAATCGATTGGAGGATAGGAAACTTCTGTGGAAGACTATAGAGAATATCTGTAAAAGCTCTCAGGGGCCTTGGTGTTTGATAGGGGACTATAATAATGTCGCCACTGCACAAGACAGAATTGGAGGCAACATAGTCACAGAATCTGAGTTCAAGGATTTCCAAGGTATGTTGATAAAAACTGGTCTTAGTGAGATGGATACCACTGGTGATTTCTTTACTTGGTCCAATAAACAAAGCACAAGTACTATTTACTCGCGCATTGATAGGTTGCTAGGTAATGTTGACTGGTTTCAACAGTTTGGGCATATGACTCTGCATATCCTCCCCCCTGGTATTTCTGATCATGCATTATTGCTGCTTTCTGATAATTGCCCAAAGAAACTCTATGGGAGGTTTAAGTTCAATAATTACCTAGTTGATTTGGAAGGTTTTGAGAAATCTGTCAAAGCTAATTGGACTAAACCTGTTAGAGGGGCACCTATGCAGGTCTTATGGCACAAGTTACAGAGGTTGAAACCTGTTCTTAAACAGTTTA
>CATIWC010000099.1:17500-39104 GCA_948472305.1 Vicia faba
AGCCTTTATGCATCTTTTTGTTAAGTAAAAACCCAAAAACTTGTCGACCCTAACCCTGAATATGCATTTCTCAGAGTTAAGCCTCATGTTATACTGTCGGACCCGTCTAAATATGATGGACGGTGTTCGTCATGCTTCTTTTTTTTTTGCTAGACTTTACAATCATGTCATCCATGTATACCTCAAATGCTTCTTTGATCTCTTCCTCAAAAATCTTGTTCATCATTGCACCCGCGTTCTTCAAATCGAAGGGTATCACATTGTACTTGTAATTAACGCATTCGGTCATAGAGGTGATTTTGTCCCCGTTTGCCTTGTGATTAGGGATTTTGTAATGCTTGGAGCACACATCCATAAAAATCGTCTACCAGCTTATCTATGTTTGGAAACGGATATGAGTCTTTAGGAAAAGCCTGGTTGAGGTTGGTGTAGTTTACGCACATCGTCCATTTGTCGAGCGCCTTTTTAACTAAGACAACATTGGATAACCATTTGGTGTATATTACTTTCGAAATAAAGTTGGCATGGAGTAGGCCTAAGACCATGTTCTTGATGGCTTCAAACTTCTTTGGGGATTATCACTTCCTATCTGGGATACATACCAGATGTATTATGAAATTGATAGAATAATTAAAACAACTTCATAATAATTATTCAGAGTTCAATCACGCCAAGAAATTTGATGTGTGAGACAAAGAAAAGTGGCAACCAGACCAATAGCCTTCAGCAATAAAAATACTAATAGGAAAGAACACGGGAGATTTGTTTACCTTGTTTGATCAAATCGATCTACATTTGGGGAAGATAGCAACTCCCCAATTCACTATACTGCAAAAATTGTTACAAGAAACTATAATGTGAATTACAAGACAACAATCTTTGGAGTTTCAAGAATAAACCTTACTTTATATTTCAAGTGTTTCTCAATCTCTCCAATTCTTAATATACGAATCACACAAAACCAAGGTGTTTAAAGTGTTTACTAATCCCTTTGATAAACCCAAATGGCTTCCAAATTCCTAGAATATAATTCTAAAGAAATTTACCTTTTGCTTCTCACTAGGATTTCCACCTTATACAACTTCTACAACTTACATTGCAACAAATGAGAGAAAATCATATTTATAACTACCGAAACCCTATGATAAACTAGATGATTGGCCAAGTGAATTCCACTTTGACTATCATAATTTATCTTCACACGTTCTTGAGTAATTCGTAACTCCCTAATCATGCCTTACAATCATATGGATTCCTTGATCCCTTCAACAAGGGAAATATATTTCGCTTGAGTAGTTGATAATGTGACTACTGATTGTTGATTTTACTTCGAGCTTATAGTTGTCCCAAACAACATAAACACAAAACTTCATATGGATTTTCTAGTGTCCACATTACATGCATAGTCTGAATCTACAAAACCCTCTAAAGCTTCTCCCTCTTGAGTTGACCCTGTGTACTTTAAACCTCCCTTTGGAGAACCATTCAAATACCTTAACACTCAGCTTAAAGCTTCCCAATGAACCTAACCAAGATTTTTCATAAACCTACTTACTATGCTGATTGCATACGGTAAGTACGGTCTACTACAAATCATATCATACATAATGCTTCCAACCCCACTTGCATAGGGAATACATTTTGTTATCTTCTTCTCTTCCCCAGTTTGAGGTCATTGTTTAACCGAAAGCTTCATGTGATTATCCAAAATAGTTTTTATGGGTTTAGCATCTTTCATTCTAAATTGCTCCACCATTTTCTTCAAGGTACTAGATTGAGTTAAGAACATTTAAGTCTTCTTGCAGTTTCTCATGATATTTATAGCCACAATCATTTTACCTTAACCAAGATATTTCATCTCAAATTCACCATTCAAGATCTCCTTTAGCTTAATTATCACATTTTTTCTAAATCTTATCATCAAAATATCATCAATCTATGGAATACGGTAGATAATGATTTTCTCATTCCTCTTCAATATGTATACACAACTGTCATAGTTACTTCTTACAAAATCATATTTAAGAATAAATTCATTAAACTGATGATACCACTACCTTAGGCTTTAATTTTACCCACACAAAGATTTATCTAACAAACTTACCTTAGCCTCATCTTCTAAAAAACCTTCAGGTTGTTCCATGTAGGTTCTCTCTTAAAGTATCCATTTAAGAAGTCATATTGACTTCCATATGCTGAAACTCAAGGTTATACTGATTTACAGTTTCTATAAGTACCCTTATAGAACAATGTTTTACTACATGTGAAATTTTTTATTGTAATTAATCCTTTCAACAAGAGTAAAACTCTTTGTTACAAGTCTTGCCTTAAACCTTGGTTCTTCAATTCTTGGAATACCTTCCTTCTTCTTGAAGATCCACTTGCATCTAACGACCATTTGTTTCTTAGGTAGTTTCACAAGCTCCTAAGTATGATTCTTCATCAGTGAATTCATCTCATCATTTACCGCCATCAATCATCTTTGACAATCTTTGCTTTTGATTAATTCTTTAAAGGTCTTTGATTATGAGTCTTGCAACCCTCCAGTCACATATTTTTCAATTAGTTGTAGAAAATATATTTTTTGTTTCGCTGACTCAGGAGAAATCGACAATATCAGTCAATGTTTACAAAAAGTTATTCATTTATAACATTCCCCCTATCTTCATGTAACTCTCAAATGGTAATAAAATAGTGACCACCATAGAATGAACAACATCCTTCACTCATTCTTCATAGGTTTTACTATATTTCTAGTTTCAACATTGGTTTATTTTCAGTATCTCAATTCTAAAAAACTTCTAATACAAATTTCTCATTTTATCTTGATATATGTTCCATTGTGGAGATCAGAGAGTGATTTTTACAAATATGAAGTTTAGAGGAATGTATATGTTGGATTCTTGACGATTATATACACCTTAAGATATTGGTTTAGTTTCTACTTCAATTAGTAATTTTGTCTTTTCAAATTTGTAATCTAAATCAAATGATTCCACTAATATTTGGCATTATAGTTTGTGTTATATTTCTAATTTCATATACAAATGTATTTCCATTCACTTCCATATTGTAAAATACACTAGTACTCCTCCTATTTATAAAATATGTTATTATGACAAACATTAAAGAAAACATAATTTCCTCATAGTCTTACTCATTCCACTCAACTATTTGATTTACTACATGTTGATATTCTAGGACCTTATGCCACCATTTTTGTTTGTTGTTTTAAATATTTTTTAACCTTGATTGATGACTTTAGTAGATTTACATGGGCAACTTTAATGAAAAGTAAAGGCGAATCCAAAAACAATCTCATGGTTTTTTATTTGTTGTAGTGATACTCAATTTCATAAGAAACTTAAATGCTTGAGAAGGGGTAATGAAGTTGAGTTTATCATACATTCATTTTATCCTCCTAAAGGCATCCTTCATTAAAGGTCTTGTGTTGAGACCCCTCAACAAAATTATAGTTGAGAGGAATCATTAACATATTCTCAATATTGGTTGAGTCATCTCTTTTCAATCCTACATATTTACGATTTTTTAGAATTTTCAATTCATTAAGTTGTCCATATTATTAACCGAATCATTCCCCTTTTAAGAAATAAATCCTCATATGAATATCTTCACCAACAACCACATTTCTTTGTTCATCTAAAACTATTTGGTTGTATTGATTTATTCTCCACCATCCATAGTCATAAATCAAAATTTGATTCCAGGGCAAGAAAATCAGTTTTTCCTAGATACAAAGAAGGTACCAAGGGTTATCTTCTTTATAATCTTCATGAATTTTTCCTATCTAGAAATTTCACATTTTATGATTTTTTGTTTTTGTTTTCTACAATACATGAACGATGTTCCACCGATTCTTTTATGCCTCATGTCTTGATCGTTATCATTTTTTCCTATTAAGAATCCCTCCAACCATAAATTATTCCAAAATTTTCTTTTCACGAATCTCAAAACCTAGATAATTGTGATACTCTTGTCATTCATGTTGTGACAACACATGTTGTCTCTACTTTTGCAGATGTTCTAACATCTTATGTAGCACATAATTACACTCATGTTGATGCTACATTTTTCTTCGGTAAAAATTATTCTAACTCATAAAATAACACATGCACCTGTTTGACAGTATACTCGGGTTAAAACAAAACCAAAATATCTTGAAGACTATCACTTAAGTTTCCTTACTTCTTATGAATCACAGTTACATTCTGACTCAAGTAAATATGCATATCCTCTTTGTTCTGATTTGACATATGATCAATGCATTCCTTCTTATAAATTTTTGTGTCTTACTATTTCTTCCGAGCTTTAACCCAAGACCTATAAATAAGCTTGTCTGTTTAAGTGTTGGAAATAAGCTATGAAAGTTGAGTTACAAGCTCTTGTATCCATAAATACCTGGTCAATTGTTAATTTACTATCCAAAAAAGTTCCAATTGGATGCAAGTGGATTTACACAATCAAATACAAATCTGATGGTTCTCTTGAATGACATAAAGCCTATTTAGTTGCAATATGCTATACTCAAGAAGTTGATTACTTTGATATTTTTCCACTGGTTGCAAAAATGACTATAGTTATTATTGTGAATCTTGTTGTAAATTACAACAAAATTCAATATCAATTATTGACGCAAAGAATAGTAGAAACCAAAATAAATGGTCTACAACAATAATAATTCACACACAGATTATATAACAGAATAAGAAGAGAAAAATACGAAGGTTTGTTTACTCAGTTCGATCAAACGATCTACTCTGGGAGAGATGCAACTCTCTAATTCACTATACTCAGAAAGTTGTTACAAGATATTACAGATGAGTTACAAGAAAATAACCTCTGTCTCCAGGTTCCCAAGAACAACCCTGAAGGCTCCCAAAAATTAACCTTATTATCTACCCAAGTATTTCCCATTCTCTTCAACCTTCAATATATGAATAACTCAAACCCAAAGTGTAAACAAGTGTTTTTAATTCCCAATAACCTTAAATAACTCAAAAGATTTCCAAAACCCTTGCCTTTCTAAGATTTCCCTTGAGAATAAACAAAACCCTATGTTATGCCTTTAAACTCTTTCTCTCCCTTGTTGTTGTAAGCTCTAAGATTGTCAGACTATAATAACAGAAGAGACACATATTCATAATTGCTAAAATCCAACAAATCCATAACATGTCTCATTAATTATTAGAATACTATATATTATTATAATCTTATAATATCTCTCAAATATTATAAATATCTTATAATATCTCTTATAATATTACAAATATATATCTTATAATATCTCTCTTAGAATATTATAAATATATATCTTATAATATCTTTTAGAATATTATAAATATCTTATTATATATTTTTATATTTATTTATATGATCTTCAAATTAATATAAATTATTCTAACATTAATGAATAGACCACTGAACCGATGCGACCGAACTCGATATATGTGAATCTCTCAGACCAAATTACTTTTTGGCTTTCTGATTTTAGGCAATCTTGAAACATGTTTTCTTTCTCTTCATCAACAAAGGTTTTAAGACATATAATCTCCACCTTGAATTTAAACCGTGTCGATACCAATTTAACCATCAACAACATTGTTTCTCTCTACCAGGTTAAAACTCTTAATCAAATTCAAACAACCCTTGAATCTTGATCTTGCCACTTGCATCCACTTATTTCCAATTATCCTTTTTTGCTTAGGTAATTTAACAAGCACACAAGTATGATTTTTCAAACACCCTTGACTCCACCTATTTTCAAATGCCTCTCTGAAGGGTTTTCTTATTTTATTTTACAGTCTTTCAGCCACATTAAAAACATAATATCCAAGGCTAACATAATTGTCCCTTTGAGATGCTACAATAACCCTCCTCACCTTATCATGAGCCAAATGATAATTAGATATCTCTGTAGTCATTTCCTCACTACTACTAGTATCCATAGTAGGAAACTCCACCTCAAACTGAGTTTTCTCCATTACAGTTTCTCCCAGGTTTCTCCCTTGGGTTTCACTATTCTCCCTCTGAAGAAATTCTCTACCAACCAAGTAAGTTGTTTTAGCCTCAGATCTTCCACAAAAACTCAATAACAACTCAACGCTAATATGCATTTTTATCCATTGATTTATGCAAAATTCATTATACTCCTCTTAAACTTTCTCAAGGCATTCATAACGCCTTAAACTCAAGTCCCATAGTTCTTCCTTGTCATGAAAGCCTCCACTAGTTAATGATGAACGAACAACATTTGAACCTCCTAAAATATATAGACCACATATTTTAGACCTTGCAATAATAACTTTATCACACTAAATCTTTAACACTATGTTCAACTCTAGTACAATAGCCTAGATCATCAAACATACTTATAAATAACAAATTTCGCTTGAGTTCTGGAACATACCTCACATTTTGAATAAAAAGTTCACGATCATCAAACATTTTAAGTCTGACCGTATCAATACAGTGAACCTTGCAAGCCTTATTATCACCAAGGCGAACAACTCCACCTTGAACTATCTTCAAAGTTTCAAAGTATTCTATTCTTGGACACATGTGATAAGAGCGACATGAGTCAATGACCCAACTATCTTCAGTTTCCAAACTCGATACTACTAGTACACTAGCATCCTCATAACTTTCCTCACCTAAGGCAACTGCATCTTAAACAAAATCTTCATTGACCTTTCTCTCAGGACAATCCCTTTTACAGTGACCGATTTTCTGACAATTAAAATATTTTACCTTTGACTTGTCAGACCTCTTTGATTTGTATATCCCTTTAGGCTCACCTCCTCCTCTTGACACATTTAAGCCTTCACCAATATCTTCAACTTTCAAATCTTTTGCTTTTGAAAATTCTTTGGATTTCACCGCCGTCTGGACTTCATCCAAAGTAATGGCACCTTCCTTACCATAAAGAAATGTATCCTTAAAGTGATCAAAGGATCTTGGTAATGAACTCAAAAATAATAAAGCATTGTCCTCATCATTAATCTTCACTTCAATATTCTCAAGATCATCAATAATCTTGTGAATGTAAGTTGTTCAACTATGGGTTTATGCTCCACCATTTAGAATTAATAGAGTTTTTGTTTCACACAGAACCTGTGAGCCAAAGACTTAGTCATATACAATGATTCAAGTTTTACCAACATAGTAACCACCGTTTTCTCTATGGAGACCTCTATTAGAACTTTATCCCCGAGGCACAAGATAATGGAACTTCTGGCCTTATCCATCATCTCGGTCTTTTGTACTTGTGTAAGACCTATAGACATCAAATCTTCCCTCTTCAAAGCATCAAACACTTCTCTTGAATTAAAATTGCTTTCATCTTAATTTTTTATAACCCGAAGTCGTTGTTACCGCTAAATTTCTCGATCTCCCATCTACTAACCATGGTGCTCAATACCACTTTGCTCCATGCTTACTACATCAGTTGTTGTGAATCTTGTTGTAAACTACGACAAAATTCAATATCAATTTGTGAGGAAAAGAATAGTAGCAACCAAAATAAATGGTCTAAATCAATAATAATTCATACACATATAATATAACATAATAAGGCGAGAAAAATACAAAGGTTTGTTTACCCAGTTCGATCAAATGATATACCCTGGGGGAGAGAGCAACTCTCCAGTTCACTATTCTCAGAAAATTGTTACAAGAGATTATAGATGAGTTACAAGAAAATAACCTTTACCTTCAGGTTTCCAAGAATAATCTTGAAGGCTACCAAAAATTAACCCTATTTTCTACCCTAGTGTTTCCCAACCTCTTCAACCTTCAATATATGAATAACCAAAACCCCAAGGTGTAAACAAGTGTTTCTCAATTCCCAATAATCTTAGATAACTCCAAAGGTTTCCAAAACCCTTGTATTTATAAAGTTTACCTTGAGAATATCCAAAGCCCTATGTTATGCCTTTAAACCCTTTCTCTCCCTTGTTGTTGTTAGCCTTAAGATTGTCACACTATAATAACAGAATAGACACATATTTATAATTGCTAAAATCCAACATATCCATAACAAATCCAAAACATATCTCATTACTGATTGGAATAAAAGTTATTATTATAATATTATAATATCTCTCAAATATTATACATATCTTATAATATCTCTTATAATATTATAAATATATATATATATATATATATATATATATATATATATATATATATATATATATATATATATATATATATATATATATATATATATATATATATATATATATATATATATATATATATATATATATATATATATATATATATATATATATATATATATATATATATATATATATATATATATATATATATATATATATATATATATATATATATATATATATATATATATATATATATATATATATATATATATATATATATATATATATATATATATATATATATATATATATATATATATATATATATATATATATATATATATATCTTATAATATCTCTTTTAGAATATTATAAATATATATCTTATAATATATTTTAGAATATTATAAATATCTTATAATATTTTTTATATTAATTTATATGATCTCCAAATTAATATAAAATATTCTAACATTAATGAATGGATTACTGAACCGAATCGACCAAACTCGATATTTGTGAATCTCTCGGACCAGATTACTTTTCGACTTTTTGATTTTTGACAATCTCGAAACATGTTTTCTTTCTCTTCACCAACAAAGGTTTTAAGGCATATTCCAACAGTTAGAATATTAATTTCCTTGCTAGCCATCTGTTGCACCCCAAAATTTTCCCTCTCATTTCTCAAGTAGTCTCTCACAAGATCTCCTTTGATTCAAGACTGCATAAGATTTGATCAGCTTAAGACACCTTCTCAAGCACTGAAAACTGAAAATTAGGGTTTAAGTTTGCACAAGGAAAAATGACTTTTAATGCCCCAAATACTTTCAAGGATCATCTTGGACCCTCAAGATTGCTCATGTTAAGTTTCAAGTCTTGGATCACATTTTTGCTCAATCAATTGATCAGATGACTTAAAATCAACTATATTAGGGGAAAAGTCAACTATGGTCAATTTACAGTCAAACTTCATAATTTTTGGTCCATATCAACATTATGAACTCATATATGTCATTTTTATCAAGTTTGGATCATAATTCCTCAATAAATTTGATCAGATCATCAAAAGGGCAAAATGGTCAAAATTAGGGTTTTGACTGAGAAGGTGCAATTTTTGACTTTTGACCTAGCAAATGAATTATTGGTTCAAGGAATGATCTCAAGGTTTCAAATGCATCATTTTGACCTAATGGCATGGCTCAAAACATTTCTCAAGATCAATTGATTGATAGTTTAATTTCAGTCAACTGATGAAAAGTCAATTGTACACTGAAAAGTCAAACTTTGACTTTTTGATCAAAATCAAGTATCAAAGATCATAATTCATTAAGACATGTCAAAATATGAAACTTCTTCATCAATAAATCAGAAGTCAAGATTTCATTTTGGAAAGTCAAAATTTCTAAACTTAGATTTTTTCTCTAAGTGTTGGAAAATTCATATTTTTTCATAACTTTGAGCCAAATTTGCACCATGATACAAGATGATTCAAAGGAAACTTCCAACATGAAAGTTGTAGATATCAATGATATATAAAACATCATAGAACATTTTTCTAGAAATTCTTGGATTTCAAGTTATGATTTTGTGAAGACATGTTCATGAAACTTGGAAACTTAGTGATATTTTGCTCTAGTTTAGGCAGGATTTTGACCTAACTTCATGGAAATTTTTCACATAGTTCCAAGATTAATATACAAAAATTTACAACATATAGGTTGTAGAGGATGCTACAAGATTTCTAAAATGTCCAAGAACTCATTGATATCATACTCGAGCAAGTAGAATCGAACGCAAGAAGTTAGAGTTTCATTCTTGAATTACAAGGCATATTTTGTGATGAACATAAACCAAATCCATAGCCATGCTGCATAATCTTCACTTTTCAGGCCTCAAACTTGTTTGTCACTCCATAATTTATGGTTTACATGACTCTTTAGGCCCTTATCCACTTTGTTTAAGCTTTGTCCAAAATGATTTTCCATTTATGGCACAAAGTTGTCATTTCCATTTTGATAAAGCATCACTTTTGCAATTGTCAACTTCTTGAGCCTTGCACTTGTTCTTTCTGCACACACAACCCCTATAAACCAAAAGCAATATATCTAAGGCCTCTTTCAACTCAGAATATGCTTGTACAACACTTTGAGATTTGCCTTCTCACTTTTCTTCAAAAGCAAGCTATAGAGCCAAAAGGCTAGAACTCAGAAATCTTTAGTGCATTTGATCTCCAACCTTTTTCATATAACTATATAAGTCTATTTCAACATAACACACGAATACAAAAGCCCTCAAACTCTCCAAAACTCAGAAATGCATAACAAACCACCATTGTTGCATATTCTGACCAAAAACTCCAAACTCAGAATCCACTCATGCGTGTCTTGGCTTTTCACTTCCAAAAGTTCCTAAAGATCATCTACAAACAATCCCACACCCTGTTACACGACTGTAACATCATCTTCATCAACTTCCATAACTAAAAAACAGAGCTTGCGCCTTGACTTCTCTAGCGCGATTCAAACACTCCCAGCATCAAGTAAGTATTGCATTAGCTTCATGGGAACTTGAGGAAGCTAACTTGATCATCACAAGTCCTTGAAAGTAGCTCAAACTCATTTCACGATTTCCAGTTTGGAGGTACATTTTCTGAACTTCTATCTTCTCATTTAGACATTGTTAGGCTTTTATTTATGAAGATAAAATATAGACATCATTGCCCTGAAACTGTACATATCCATAGATTTCATTTATATTGATTGAGCTTAGAGAATTTTAGGTTTGAATCTCTGAAAATAATCAGGTCAAAATTTGGTACGTTAAAAAATTCTCATTCATCTTTGATTTATAGCTTATGATATTTATATGGTTGGATTCGTATGGAAAAATGGAGCAACTTTCATGTTTACATCTTTCATTTTTGTTGAGAAATGAGCAAGTTACAGGAACCATGGCTGGAGGTTGAAGATAAAGTCATTTTCAAGACTTAACTTGTGTTATGTATTTATTGTTTTGTTTATGCTACCGGATGTACAGCCACCCCAGTGGCAAAGGTAGCGCGTGTGTATGTTAGAGGTCATGGGTTCAAGTCCCAGCGCTATCTTTTGTTCTATTTTCCAAACATTTTCCTCCTTTTTTGTCACCAACCAGCACGCTGGGCCTCCAAGTGTTGGGCCTTGTCTCTTTTTGCTGCTTCATACCCCTGCCCTCACTACACGACACCGACTTAAGTTTTTATTTTATTATCACAAAAATATCATTGGGCCCAAACTCAAAACTGTTTTTTTCTAATAAACTCCCAAATCCAATTTTAGAACCCCCTGTCTTTTTATTTTTATATTTTATTTTATTTTATTTTATTTTTTTATATTATTTTTATCACTATTATTATTATTATTATTATTATTTATTAATAAAAAATTCAAAAATATTTTTATTTATTATCTTCACATTTATATGTTTATTTTCTTTATAAAACAAAAAAGAACAAAAACATTTTCTTAATAAATTAATTTCTTTTTCTTAAATAATTAATATTTAGATTTAGGTTTAATTATTATTTTATTTTCTTTTAAATTAAAATTAACTTAGAATTTAGGTTTCTTTTAATTAATTAATTTTTATATTATTTTCATTAAGTTAAAACCTTTTTTCATAAAAAACCCTAAAAAATGTTTCATACTTAATTTCTTTCTTAATTAGTTTAAGTTTAATTTTGTTTAAATTTAATTAATATTTTTTTAATTAGGTTAAAACCCTTTCATAAAAACCAAACAAAATAATTTCTTTTTCCATTTACATTCTTGCATTATTTTCTTTTCAATTTTTGTATATTATTCAATATGGTTGTAATAGATAATTAAGTTTAATTTTCTTGCAATCCCCATTTGTAAATTTGTATACCCCCTCCCCTAAGGATGTAATAGCGTAGTAATTTTACTTTATGCAATTTATCGCTTTAATATAAATGTTAGTAATTAGGGTTTGTATGGCAAGACTAAAACCAACAAGTAGCAAGCCCTAATTCAAGATAAACAATACATGTAAATCAAACACACTTGCACACTTACACCCTTAGGGTAATTCCACTTTGCTGCCTTACAAAAATGGATATGTTATACATTTGAGATGTCTTAGCAAAAAGCAATCAAAAATACAAGATCATAGTCCCTCGATGACGCTATAAATGTTGCCTTTCAAAATGATCTTAGTCAAAGATAAATGTTAAGACATCTTACAACATTGCCATCATGACTATACGATGACCCACGCTCGTCCCTTTAAATCCAAAGATAAGGCTTCTTACCAAATCAATGGTAAGATAGCAATATCAAAGGAAGGAAGAAATGAACAAAGACTTTTGAGTAGGTAGTTTGTTCCTATTTGCTTGCTCATTTTCAAATCAAACATCCTTGCTTATTTTCAAAACAAACACCAACACTTTCAAAACAAACACTTTCAAAAAAATTTCCAAACATGAAACATTTTTAAAAGTCCAACACTTTGTATACATTCTTACGAACGAGAACTATTACAAAGTTTGCCTAAACGAAGGTGCCTTTTCAAAATACTTTCAAAAAACACACAAAGTACATTTTCAAACAAAAGCAAGTGATCTAGCAAGCAACTAAGAGCCCATAGATAACTATGGATGAAAAGGATGCTAATACCTTCCCTTTTTATAATCTACCCCCAGAACTCAAGAAATAATCTCAAAGGTCTTTCCTGTTCTTTTCAACCTTTCCTTTTGGATAAAAGAAAAGTCGGTGGCGACTCTTGTTAACCGCAACATTTACGATCAAACACAAAACATCCCAAGTCAGTTCTCCCACCGTACCACAGAACTGGCGACTCTGTTGAGGAAAAACTTAAAAGTGGGGTTACCTTAGGAATAGATCACCTTTACTTACTTTCATTGTTTAATTTGTTTGCTTTACATTTTAGTTTCTTGTTTGGGATTGTTCTAATCCTCTAACTGGATATGGGATACCTTATAGGTGAGTAGCAATATGTTGTGGAAACTATGTGGGGTATACCAACATGGTCTAAGAAATAGCTATGTTAGTGTGACACATTTCTGGGTACCCGTATCCCTTGAATAGTCAAGGAGAATACAGGGCCGTTGTGTGGTGTCATGAAGCACTAACTGACTTTAGAACCTTTTGTGATACGGTGGCAGAACCGACTGTTAATACTGGTTTGCGTTTTATATTCGCAAATGTTGCGGTAAGCAAGAGTCGCCATTGACTTTTATTTCATCCAACAAAGGAAAAGGAAAAAGAATAGAAAAAACCTTTTTTCGAGATGTTTCTGAGCACGGGGGGTAGATTATAGAAAGGGAAGGTGTTAGCACCCTTTCTATCCGTGGTTTTCCACGGGCTCTTAGGTACTTGCTCATTTTTAAATTGCTTGTGTGTGCTTGTTTTGAAAAGTTTTTGTTTACTTCGTGATAAACCTTGTATCGGTCCTCAAGAGTGTGCCGAAGTTGTTTTGAAAACTATTTTTGGAAAGTGCTTGTGTGAAAAGTTTTTGTTTTGAGCAAGTACTTAAGAGTTTTCTACCTACTCGAAAAAAGTATGTTCATTTTCGTTTCCTTTAGACAGTGCTATCCTACTATTAAGGAGTAGGTAGCTCCGTCGTTGGATTTTTAAAGGACGTTCGAAGGGTCAAAATGGTCTCTGAAGACAACAAGTAAGGATACCTTAGCATTTCGAAGGGACTATCATCATAAGATTAATTCGTAGGAAACTCGAGGGACAAGTAGGGACTATGATCTTTATGACGACTTTGAATCGCGGGTCATTGCTAAGGTATCCCTACGTTCGAGGGACATGACCATTATTTTCGAGGCAACCAAGTGGGGCAAACCCTAGGAGTGAGCATGTGCAAGTGTGTTTTTTTTCCAATTAATTATCTTTGCACAATTAGGATTGTCTACCATTTTAAAGTTATTTGTCTTGCCATTCAATCCTATTATCCATACATCTAGCATTTTAACAGTTGCGGAAATTAAAAGCAGAAAAGAAAAAAATATACGCTATTACAGGGCTTTTGGACAGATACACAAATATTTGACTGAAAAATAAAGATGCAGAAATTTAAAATCCTAATTAATCTATTACAAACTCAGAACAGTTACAATAATCTGAAAATAAATAAAAACGCGCGAAGAATTGAGACGAGAATGACGAAAAGATATTTTTTTTTTGGATTTTGGAGAAAAGCAATTAATCTTGCAAACTAACCTAATTTCTATTTGTTTTTAATTATGTAAAAAAGTTTTTAAATTAACCTAATTTTCTATTGAATTTTAATTACAAAAAAAGGAATGTGAATTAATCTAATTAAACTAATTAATTAATAGCAATTAAATATTTTATGAAAACAAAACAAAATCTAATTTTTTAAGGATTTTATGATTTTATAATTTAATTAAAAAAAGATTTTTATTGTGAAAATAATTAAAATAACAAATTAGAAAAAACAAATAAAAAAGAATAGAAAGAAAAAGACATGGGGTTGATGCAGTTAGCATTCCAGGGGGGTGCATTGCCAAATTTGTGACGGGCCCAGAATGATGGCCCAGAGTCTGGCGCCTGATCCAATGAGACCATCTTCTGAGGATTCATGGTGGACCTGCGTATGCTGGGCATTGGATATGTGATGGTGATAATCCAATGGAAGGATCTGGGGCGCGTACCAGGTGTTTAGAAGGTGAGACACACCGGATCTGCAATCAGATTATTAGAAAATAAAAATGCCAAACCTGGAGACCCAGAACTCTCACCTCCCATACGTTCCTCCCTACCACCAGGCCAACTTGTCATTCATTAATATACCTGACAAAATAATAATATAATGGAAATAAGGTTTCATGCCCAGAACACGCGCGTGAATTTAAATGGGCCATTGGGAGTCAGCCACATAATCGTCTCTTTCCTCAGGACTGTTGTTTTAGGTACCCATGTTTTACCTACGGACAAAACTGTCAATGAAGGTTATAGTGACAGTTTTCATCCATGGCTACAAACCTGTAACAATTGAAAATGCAACACAAGCCAAATAAATTTAAACCAAAGGTATATGACAGTCAGAAATCATGCCCTGGGTTCACTGGTGCCCATGATTTGATCTAATTTTTCCTATATAGGGAAGCCCCAAAATGAACTTGGAAACCCTAGGAGTGGCAATCTTCCCTCCCTGCACTCAAAACTCAATTAAAGCATTCAGCAAGCATCAGACCTTTATGACAAACCAGAATACATGATTAAATTTCATGGAAAAAGCCTGTATGCACGTAATCAAAATAAAAAATAATGTCAAACCGTGATGTGTATGGAGTGTGATTCTTGATGTTTCAGAGCTTGGCAAGGGTTGGAAAAGCTTCCAGAGGCGTCTAGGAACGTGTTACAATCTTTAAACCTCCTTGAGAATGACTGTAATCTGGAATTCCAATTGATATTTTTTTGACAAAAGTGCAATTTTTTCTTGGCCGTTTCACACAATTTTTTCTTTTTCGTGTGCTTGGGATTTGTTCTATATATGTATCTCTTTGAATTAGGTTAACAAAAAGGCTTCAAATCCTTGCCAATTATTAATATTTGATTTCATTCCAACCTTGCATTATTTTTTCCAAATCAAGCTAAATCATACCATTTTCATCCCAATCACCCTTGGCATGATTTGATTTGGTTTGACAGCATATTTGCATTATAATTCCATTCAAAATCAGATCAAAAACAAATCTTCCATATTTTATATCATTTATTTGATTTAATTTTACTTTTAAATGATTAAAAATCAAAATAAATTAAATAAATAAAGTCAATAATATATGGTAGAGTGTTTGGGTCGTGGACATTTTTAGAGGTAAGATGCAAGCATAAAAAATTATGCCCATTTGCCAAAAAATGTAATTTTGGGCATTGTTGAATTTTGACAATTCTCCAAGAATGGCCAACTTTGACAATGCATATCTCCTTCAATTTTGATCCCAAGAGGTTGTTCTTGGACTTTTTATAAAGCTTAGGATGTCCCCTAAACCACCTTTTTGGTTTCACTTCAATTGGTCCATGTTTGAACATTGGAGAATAACATAAGATTAGTTATCTTGAGCCTTTTAACCACACTATCAAGTTCATTTGTCATATACTCTTCTTTTATTACATGATCCCTACCCATATCTCGTGTGATCAAATTATGATTGACTACCTTACTTGTGGCAACACCATCTGTAACAGGTGTATTTCTTCGTTAACCATCATCTAAAACCTCATCAAAACCTTCATCAAATTAATTCATCCTTTCTTCTTCACTATCTTTAAAATGTATACCCTTGACAGACTCATCAATAGAATCACTAGATGTTCCCCCGTCTGCTTCAATTTTTCCCCATGCTTTTCTCTCTTACTTTCTCTGTCAAAGTTGGTTCCACATCATTTAGTTTGAGCTCAGTGTAGATTTAAACCTCACATTTATTAATCCCAACATATGCAACTAACTCGTGTGCATCTCCATCATCCCTAAAGGGCTTAAGATCATCTTCTAGACTACCACCATTATATTTCTACCATATCTTCAGAGACTTATGATCAAATCCAAGATCCATTCCCTTTATTGAACCACGCATCTCAAAAAATGAGCAAAAATCATAATCTTGTCCACTGAATACATAGACTCCCTTTCAAACCTTAACATAGGTTTTTTTTAAAAGCATCCTAGGTGTAAAATACTAACTTAAATAAACTCATTCTTATACATAACATATGCAGTAAATTGGGTCAACATTGGTCAACTACATTCAAATTACAGTCCAACGCATTCTAAAATTGATATTACAGACTAACATTGGACCCACAATCAATAAAATAAAAGATAGATTACGATACAAGTGGTAAACCCTATATTAATATTCATTAAAAAAGAGTACAGATTGCGACACAAATGGTAAACCCAAGATTAATACTCATTAAAAAAATAAATTTTTAAAGTTAAACATGTGGATCAACCTGATGATCAATGTCGACGGACCACAAATGACGACTTGGACCACAAACACCTTTTTACCACCACACAGTTTGGGACCACAAGAAAAAGTTGCAATTTTTCCTTCTATCAAACAAGAAATCCTTCATTTTTGTTGTCACAAAGTTGAAAACAAAACTATAGAAAGATGAAACAATGACAATAAGAAAGATGAACCTTTAGAAGGGAGAGATATGTTAGGGATGTTTGCTACACTACTATGTCATTATATCAGAATAACCAAATTAAAAATATTGTGATTCAATGTCATCTTATCAATTATGTTTAATGTTGCATTTGGTTATTCAGCAATGATTTAAAAAAAATTGTCATCTGTAAGTCCACGTCAACTTCCGTTAAACTAAATAGACGGAAGAGACCAAAAATGTAGATGAAACTATTTAAGGGGACTATTTTTTAAAGAAATTTTTTATAAAAACTAAAATCAAATAATGAATTATTTACATAGACCAAAAAATATATTTAACTCTATAAATTTATGTATCAAATTTATAAAAGAAATTAACATAATTAAAACTCAATACAAAATGAATAAAAACTAATTTACATCATTCTCATTCTAGTTAATAAACATAATTAAAACTCAATACAAAATGAATAAAGAAAATTTATGCGTTCATTTTTGTATATTGCACACAAGTATACATTTTTTATTGTTGCTTTGTAGAGTTGTTGATGAATCTTTGGATCACTCTTTATTGTTGTATCGCATTTCTGATTTAATTTGGAAGGAGGTGGTCGCTTAGATTGGTTTTGAAGAATTTGAGATGGATAATTTCAAAGATAGTTTTTTGAGGTGGTGTTCTTTTTGTAAGTTTAATAAAATAAAAAGAGGCCGAGAATGATGTGTTTGGTTGAAAACTTGTTAGAGTTTATGATCCTAAGGAATTTTTAGGGAGGTTGATTGGAACGTTTTTAACGTGGTTTGAACCGTCAAGACCTTGATTTAGAGATGGTTATTCATAGGAGATATTATTCATCCAATTATAACTTTTATGAATTTAATAAAAACCCTTTATTTTATTCATCTTAAGTTTCAATTAGAATATAATCTTTCTTTTGTCGAATTTAACCTCATCCTTTTATAATCGGGATCCAAAACTTTTAGCTCTCTTATCAATATATATTGCTTAAAAAAAATAAAAAATAAAACATACATTTTTTAGAGTATATAGTTCTATGCGGTCTTAAAGTTTGTCTCATATACCTCATTTGAATTGCCTTTGTATTCTGTTGTGCTTCTCACATTCATCTAAAAAGACAAAACAAAAATAACACAACACCTTCCTCTTTTAACAGCTAACTGTAACCAAAACAAAACCACTTAACATTCTTTAACATTTCCAATAAGAATATCCCAATTAATTGATCAACACAAGGTGAATATCCATTCAAAATACCTAGCAATCCCAATTTTTCTTGTTCTCATCTCCTAAGCAAACTTAGGACTAAACGTCTCCAATGTTACAGTATGAAACACATATGAATGCATAAACTACAATAATATATATAAGAGCATACGCATAAACGACTAAACCAACTCAAAAACCAATTTGAGAGTCTTCTTTTTTTCTCCAATATGGCACTAGAAGTTCTTGAGGCTCTTGATTCAGCTCGTACACAATGGTACCATGTAACAGCTATAGTAATTGCAGGCATGGGCTTCTTCACAGATGCTTATGATCTCTTCTGCATTTCAACTGTTTCAAAGCTCTTGGGACGGTTATACTACTTTGATCCAAGCACAGGCAAGCCGGGGAAGCTCCCACCGACGATTAACAATATTGTCACCGGTGTGGCACTTGTCGGAACACTTACCGGCCAGTTATTCTTTGGCTACCTTGGAGACAAACTTGGACGCAAAAAAGTCTATGGTGTAACACTTATTCTCATGGTAGCATGTGCCATTTGCTCCGGTCTTTCTTTTGGTTCTTCAGCAAAATCCGTTATAGGAACCCTTTGTTTTTTCAGGTATCAAAAAGCTTTTGAAATTTTCAATTATCTTATCCAAACACACACTCGTGCTTAATATTTAACATAAAGATTTCTCTCTTATTTAGGTTCTGGCTTGGATTCGGTATTGGTGGAGACTACCCTTTATCTGCAACCATCATGTCAGAATACGCCAACAAAAGAACACGAGGCGCTTTCATAGCAGCTGTTTTCGCAATGCAGGGCGTTGGAATCATCTTCGCCGGATTTGTTTCAATGTTGTTTTCAGCAATTTTCAGATCATATTACAAAGCTCCAATTTTCTCTAAAGATGCGGTTCTATCAACACAACCAGAAGGTGATTTACTATGGCGTCTGGTTCTCATGATCGGCGCTGTTCCGGCTGCAATGACATACTATTGGAGAATGAAAATGCCTGAAACCGGTCGTTACACAGCAATCATAGAAGGAAATGCAAAACAAGCAGCTGCAGACATGGCTAGGGTTTTGGATATCGAAATCATTGCTGAACAAGATAAGTTAACTGAATTCAAAGCCGCGAATGATTATCCTCTTTGGTCTAGCGAGTTTTTTAGCCGCCACGGACGGCACTTAATCGGGACAATGAGCTGTTGGTTTTTGCTGGACATTGCTTTCTACAGTCAGAACTTAACACAGAAAGATATTTTTCCTGCAATGGGACTTATCGATAGAGATTCAGCCATGAATGCTATTGATGAAGTTTTCCAAACTTCACGTGCCATGTTTATCATTGCATTGTTTGGAACTTTCCCTGGTTACTGGTTCACCGTTTTCTTCATTGAAAAGATTGGAAGATTCAAGATACAGCTAGTTGGTTTCTTCATGATGTCTTTCTTCATGTTTGTCATTGGTGTGAAATATGAATACTTGAAAAACGACAACAAGAACCTTTTCGCTCTTCTTTATGGGTTAACGTTCTTTTTTGCTAACTTTGGGCCTAATAGTACAACCTTTGTGTTGCCGGCGGAGCTGTTTCCGACGCGGGTGAGGTCGACGTGTCACGCTCTCAGTGCGGCGGCGGGGAAGGCTGGTGCTATGGTTGGTGCATTTGGGATACAATATTATACCTTGAATAACGATCAAAGGAACATTAAGCGTGCAATGATGATTCTGGCTGTGACAAACTTGTTAGGGTTCTTTTGCACTTTCTTGGTGACTGAAACTAAGGGGAGATCTTTGGAAGAGATTTCTGGGGAGGATGGGAGAGAGAGTGAGCTTACTGCAACACCAAATGATAGGGTTTCTGGGACTCATCAGGATTCAAGAACTGAGAAGATGTGAAAGGATGATATCAATATGAACATGAATATGAATTCAATTGCATGTTATGATGTAGGTTTATTTTAATAATATTAATGATGTGGTAATAATGAAAATAATGGGAGCCAAATTTGATGTGTTTTGCTGGTTTGTGATAAGATAAAACAAAAGTAATATTTTGTTATAAGTAGTGAAAAAATAACCTTGTTGTAATGTTTATTTTTTAATGAAAACTTAGTATTCTATTGTAATGTTGTGTTTGTTCTGTATGTATTATATTTCAAAAATTAAAGAGATGATTTATATAATTTGTTAACGCCGTTTCTAAGGAAAACACTTTTAATTTGTTATATTTTAATTCATCTTATAAGATCTTGGAGTGAATAGGAAGTGACAAAAGTTAATTAGATATGTTTCTAGACTTTGGGCTTAGGGATTTTAGTTTAGCACGTTTGTTGAGTTTTCAAAGAGGCAAAAGCAATTTTAATGGAGGTCTTTAATTGATTCAAGAGTGATTTTGAAATGTTTGGATCTTCTAAAGTAGAATTGATTCTGTTGCTAAAATTGATTATACTTGAAATTAGAATTTATAACTTTTGAGTTTAAATGTGATTTTTACATTAAAATTTGTTATTCAATTCACTTTTACATAAATATATTCAAACATAAATCAATTCCACTAAACTCAATTATGTTAAAATCGATTCTTCAAAACTCAATTATATTAAAATTAATTATGTTCACCGTCAATCCAAACACACACTTAATCTTTTTGGCTAAATAGAGGTTGAGAGGTCAATATCCTTGCAACTAGGTATGGCTCTTTGATAGTTTCTTCTTGGATCAAGAGGTTTATTTTTAGGCTTGTAGCTTGTGTCCACTTGATGGAAATAATGTCTCTTCTGTAAGGTCTAAAGAAGATGATATTTCATGTGTTTGTAGACAATATCACTAAGAATGTGAGATTGTGTTATCAGATATTTTTTATGCCCGGGTCTTTGATTAGGTGTCATTCCCCTCAAAATTAGGTTCCTTTGACTTTTTCTCATCTCCGAGCAACCAGAAGGTTTGTGGGTGAGATAGGTTGTTACGATGACAATGAATTCATTTGGAATTTGAGGTGAAGAAGATCTTTTTTTGTCCACGAGCAACCTCTAGTCTCGAACCTCCTTTCCATT
>CATIWC010000100.1:25000-29615 GCA_948472305.1 Vicia faba
AAATTTTGATCTTCGACCAACGGACGATTCGATGACGGGAACGCCAAAATTTGACATGATTTTGCGGCAAAACTTCGATCGCAACTCCCATGCCCCGCCGCCCGAACGTCCGTGACCAGGTCCGGACGAGCCACTCGGCCGGGCACGGGCACCGCAAAATTTTAGCAAATTTTTTCTTCGCCCAAAGAACGATTCGATGGTTGGAATGCCAATATTTTATTGGGTTGTGCGGCAAAACTTCGATCGCAACTTCGATTCCGTCGACGGGACCATCCGTGGCATGCCACGGACCTTCCGTGTGGCCGGCACGGGCACGCAAAATCCAGCCAAATTTTGAATTTTTTTTATCAAGAACGCTCGATTCGATGATGAAAATTCGATATTTGGATTGGATTTTGTGCGGGGGGTTGATGGATTTGCCATTGGAATCGTTTGGAACACCCATGGGCATGTTCCGTCTAGGCAGCATGTGGCCTGGCCTGGGCGTGGCCTGGCCTGGGCGTGGCAAGGCCCCAGGCGGACCAGGCAAGGGCCTCCCCCTATATATGTTTGAACTGAAATCCTCACTTTGCCACCAAATTGGTCCCTTTTTCCCTGTAGACATAAATTTCTAGTTTGATGACTTAGACTTCGAATTTTTTCTTGATTTTTTGCATGCTCTTTAAACACAATATAAGAACCCCTCCCACCAAAAATTAGAATTTTTCGACTTCGGATGAATTAATTATGAATTTTCTAAGCGCCGGATTTTCAAGAACGGGAGCGGAGGCAAACGCGCCTTAGGAATGGAATTTCCCGATGATTTTTTGCATGGACATCTCAAATAACACATAGAAGGGATCTGCAAAGTTTCGTAGCGTTTCGATAACGTCTCGATTTATTTTGAATTTTCGTCCGAAACGCGTGTAATTGAGTTTTTTTCAAGGGGCGGAAGCAAACAAACGTCGGGCTACGGAATGAGTTCCGGTCTGGAATTTTTCATGCATTAATCTGCCACCAAATTGAGATGGCATGCCAAGTTTCATGCCATTCGGGCGATCCCTCGATATATTTCGGCTTTTCGCGTGTCGGGCCCCCGTGCGGTTTTTCCGACGGGAGCGGAGGCAAACGCGCCTTAGGGGAATAATCTCCCGATGGATTTTTGCATGCACTTCCCAAATAACACATTGAGAGTGTCCAAGGAGTTTCGTAGCGTTTCGACAAGCCCTCGGTCTACTTTCAATTTCCGACCGGAACGCGTGCGTGTGCGGTTTCTCCATGAACGGGAGCGGAGGCAAACGCGCCTTAGGGGAATAATCTCCCGATGAATTTTTGCATGGAAGTCCCAAATAACACATAGAAGGGATCTGCAAAGTTTCGTAGCGTTTCGACAATTTTGAATTTCCGGCCCGAACGGGCCCCCGTGCGGTTTTTCCGACGGGAGCGGAGGCAAACGCGCCTTAGGGGAATAATCTCCCGATGGATTTTTGCATGCACTTCCCAAATAACACATTGAGAGTGTCCAAGGAGTTTCGTAGCGTTTCGACAAGCCCTCGGTCTACTTTCAATTTCCGACCGGAACGCGTGCGTGTGCGGTTTCTCCATGAACGGGAGCGGAGGCAAACGCGCCTTAGGGGAATAATCTCCCGATGAATTTTTGCATGGAAGTCCCAAATAACACATAGAAGGGATCTGCAAAGTTTCGTAGCGTTTCGACAATTTTGAATTTCCGGCCCGAACGGGCCCCCGTGCGGTTTTTCCGACGGGAGCGGAGGCAAACGCGCCTTAGGGGAATAATCTCCCGATGGATTTTTGCATGCACTTCCCAAATAACACATTGAGAGTGTCCAAGGAGTTTCGTAGCGTTTCGACAAGCCCTCGGTCTACTTTCAATTTCCGACCGGAACGCGTGCGTGTGCGGTTTCTCCATGAACGGGAGCGGAGGCAAACGCGCCTTAGGGGAATAATCTCCCGATGAATTTTTGCATGGAAGTCCCAAATAACACATAGAAGGGATCTGCAAAGTTTCGTAGCGTTTCGACAATTTTGAATTTCCGGCCCGAACGGGCCCCCGTGCGGTTTTTCCGACGGGAGCGGAGGCAAACGCGCCTTAGGGGAATAATCTCCCGATGGATTTTTGCATGCACTTCCCAAATAACACATTGAGAGTGTCCAAGGAGTTTCGTAGCGTTTCGACAAGCCCTCGGTCTACTTTCAATTTCCGACCGGAACGCGTGCGTGTGCGGTTTCTCCATGAACGGGAGCGGAGGCAAACGCGCCTTAGGGGAATAATCTCCCGATGAATTTTTGCATGGAAGTCCCAAATAACACATAGAAGGGATCTGCAAAGTTTCGTAGCGTTTCGACAATTTTGAATTTCCGGCCCGAACGGGCCCCCGTGCGGTTTTTCCGACGGGAGCGGAGGCAAACGCGCCTTAGGGGAATAATCTCCCGATGGATTTTTGCATGCACTTCCCAAATAACACATTGAGAGTGTCCAAGGAGTTTCGTAGCGTTTCGACAAGCCCTCGGTCTACTTTCAATTTCCGACCGGAACGCGTGCGTGTGCGGTTTCTCCATGAACGGGAGCGGAGGCAAACGCGCCTTAGGGGAATAATCTCCCGATGAATTTTTGCATGGAAGTCCCAAATAACACATAGAAGGGATCTGCAAAGTTTCGTAGCGTTTCGACAATTTTGAATTTCCGGCCCGAACGGGCCCCCGTGCGGTTTTTCCGACGGGAGCGGAGGCAAACGCGCCTTAGGGGAATAATCTCCCGATGGATTTTTGCATGCACTTCCCAAATAACACATTGAGAGTGTCCAAGGAGTTTCGTAGCGTTTCGACAAGCCCTCGGTCTACTTTCAATTTCCGACCGGAACGCGTGCGTGTGCGGTTTCTCCATGAACGGGAGCGGAGGCAAACGCGCCTTAGGGGAATAATCTCCCGATGAATTTTTGCATGGAAGTCCCAAATAACACATAGAAGGGATCTGCAAAGTTTCGTAGCGTTTCGACAATTTTGAATTTCCGGCCCGAACGGGCCCCCGTGCGGTTTTTCCGACGGGAGCGGAGGCAAACGCGCCTTAGGGGAATAATCTCCCGATGGATTTTTGCATGCACTTCCCAAATAACACATTGAGAGTGTCCAAGGAGTTTCGTAGCGTTTCGACAAGCCCTCGGTCTACTTTCAATTTCCGACCGGAACGCGTGCGTGTGCGGTTTCTCCATGAACGGGAGCGGAGGCAAACGCGCCTTAGGGGAATAATCTCCCGATGAATTTTTGCATGGAAGTCCCAAATAACACATAGAAGGGATCTGCAAAGTTTCGTAGCGTTTCGACAATTTGAATTTCCGGCCCGAACGGGCCCCCGTGCGGTTTTTCCGACGGGAGCGGAGGCAAACGCGCCTTAGGGGAATAATCTCCCGATGGATTTTTGCATGCACTTCCCAAATAACACATTGAGAGTGTCCAAGGAGTTTCGTAGCGTTTCGACAAGCCCTCGGTCTACTTTCAATTTCCGACCGGAACGCGTGCGTGTGCGGTTTCTCCATGAACGGGAGCGGAGGCAAACGCGCCTTAGGGGAATAATCTCCCGATGAATTTTTGCATGGAAGTCCCAAATAACACATAGAAGGGATCTGCAAAGTTTCGTAGCGTTTCGACAATTTTGAATTTCCGGCCCGAACGGGCCCCCGTGCGGTTTTTCCGACGGGAGCGGAGGCAAACGCGCCTTAGGGGAATAATCTCCCGATGGATTTTTGCATGCACTTCCAAATAACACATTGAGAGTGTCCAAGGAGTTTCGTAGCGTTTCGACAAGCCCTCGGTCTACTTTCAATTTCCGACCGGAACGCGTGCGTGTGCGGTTTCTCCATGAACGGGAGCGGAGGCAAACGCGCCTTAGGGGAATAATCTCCCGATGAATTTTTGCATGGAAGTCCCAAATAACACATAGAAGGGATCTGCAAAGTTTCGTAGCGTTTCGACAATTTTGAATTTCCGGCCCGAACGGGCCCCCGTGCGGTTTTTCCGACGGGAGCGGAGGCAAACGCGCCTTAGGGGAATAATCTCCCGATGGATTTTTGCATGCACTTCCCAAATAACACATTGAGAGTGTCCAAGGAGTTTCGTAGCGTTTCGACAAGCCCTCGGTCTACTTTCAATTTCCGACCGGAACGCGTGCGTGTGCGGTTTCTCCATGAACGGGAGCGGAGGCAAACGCGCCTTAGGGGAATAATCTCCCGATGAATTTTTGCATGGAAGTCCCAAATAACACATAGAAGGGATCTGCAAAGTTTCGTAGCGTTTCGACAATTTTGAATTTCCGGCCCGAACGGGCCCCCGTGCGGTTTTTCCGACGGGAGCGGAGGCAAACGCGCCTTAGGGGAATAATCTCCCGATGGATTTTTGCATGCACTTCCCAAATAACACATTGAGAGTGTCCAAGGAGTTTCGTAGCGTTTCGACAAGCCCTCGGTCTACTTTCAATTTCCGACCGGAACGCGTGCGTGTGCGGTTTCTCCAAGGGGCGGAAAGCAAGCCAACGTCGGGCTACGCAATGAGTTCCGGTCTGAATTTTTCATCCATTAATCTGACACCAAATTGAGATGGAATGCAAGGTTTCGTACCATTC
>CATIWC010000101.1:5000-10000 GCA_948472305.1 Vicia faba
AGGAGTTTCGTAGCGTTTCGACAAGCCCTCGGTCTACTTTCAATTTCCGACCGGAACGCGTGCGTGTGCGGTTTCTCCATGAACGGGAGCGGAGGCAAACGCGCCTTAGGGGAATAATCTCCCGATGAATTTTTGCATGGAAGTCCCAAATAACACATAGAAGGGATCTGCAAAGTTTCGTAGCGTTTCGACAATTTTGAATTTCCGGCCCGAACGGGCCCCCGTGCGGTTTTTCCGACGGGAGCGGAGGCAAACGCGCCTTAGGGGAATAATCTCCCGATGGATTTTTGCATGCACTTCCCAAATAACACATTGAGAGTGTCCAAGGAGTTTCGTAGCGTTTCGACAAGCCCTCGGTCTACTTTCAATTTCCGACCGGAACGCGTGCGTGTGCGGTTTCTCCATGAACGGGAGCGGAGGCAAACGCGCCTTAGGGGAATAATCTCCCGATGAATTTTTGCATGGAAGTCCCAAATAACACATAGAAGGGATCTGCAAAGTTTCGTAGCGTTTCGACAATTTTGAATTTCCGGCCCGAACGGGCCCCCGTGCGGTTTTTCCGACGGGAGCGGAGGCAAACGCGCCTTAGGGGAATAATCTCCCGATGGATTTTTGCATGCACTTCCCAAATAACACATTGAGAGTGTCCAAGGAGTTTCGTAGCGTTTCGACAAGCCCTCGGTCTACTTTCAATTTCTGACCGGAACGCGTGCGTGTGCGGTTTCTCCATGAACGGGAGCGGAGGCAAACGCGCCTTAGGGGAATAATCTCCCGATGAATTTTTGCATGGAAGTCCCAAATAACACATAGAAGGGATCTGCAAAGTTTCGTAGCGTTTCGACAATTTTGAATTTCCGGCCCGAACGGGCCCCCGTGCGGTTTTTCCGACGGGAGCGGAGGCAAACGCGCCTTAGGGGAATAATCTCCCGATGGATTTTTGCATGCACTTCCCAAATAACACATTGAGAGTGTCCAAGGAGTTTCGTAGCGTTTCGACAAGCCCTCGGTCTACTTTCAATTTCCGACCGGAACGCGTGCGTGTGCGGTTTCTCCATGAACGGGAGCGGAGGCAAACGCGCCTTAGGGGAATAATCTCCCGATGAATTTTTGCATGGAAGTCCCAAATAACACATAGAAGGGATCTGCAAAGTTTCGTAGCGTTTTGACAATTTTGAATTTCCGGCCCGAACGGGCCCCCGTGCGGTTTTTCCGACGGGAGCGGAGGCAAACGCGCCTTAGGGGAATAATCTCCCGATGGATTTTTGCATGCACTTCCCAAATAACACATTGAGAGTGTCCAAGGAGTTTCGTAGCGTTTCGACAAGCCCTCGGTCTACTTTCAATTTCCGACCGGAACGCGTGCGTGTGCGGTTTCTCCATGAACGGGAGCGGAGGCAAACGCGCCTTAGGGGAATAATCTCCCGATGAATTTTTGCATGGAAGTCCCAAATAACACATAGAAGGGATCTGCAAAGTTTCGTAGCGTTTCGACAATTTTGAATTTCCGGCCCGAACGGGCCCCCGTGCGGTTTTTCCGACGGGAGCGGAGGCAAACGCGCCTTAGGGGAATAATCTCCCGATGGATTTTTGCATGCACTTCCCAAATAACACATTGAGAGTGTCCAAGGAGTTTCGTAGCGTTTCGACAAGCCCTCGGTCTACTTTCAATTTCCGACCGGAACGCGTGCGTGTGCGGTTTCTCCATGAACGGGAGCGGAGGCAAACGCGCCTTAGGGGAATAATCTCCCGATGAATTTTTGCATGGAAGTCCCAAATAACACATAGAAGGGATCTGCAAAGTTTCGTAGCGTTTCGACAATTTTGAATTTCCGGCCCGAACGGGCCCCCGTGCGGTTTTTCCGACGGGAGCGGAGGCAAACGCGCCTTAGGGGAATAATCTCCCGATGGATTTTTGCATGCACTTCCCAAATAACACATTGAGAGTGTCCAAGGAGTTTCGTAGCGTTTCGACAAGCCCTCGGTCTACTTTCAATTTCCGACCGGAACGCGTGCGTGTGCGGTTTCTCCATGAACGGGAGCGGAGGCAAACGCGCCTTAGGGGAATAATCTCCCGATGAATTTTTGCATGGAAGTCCCAAATAACACATAGAAGGGATCTGCAAAGTTTCGTAGCGTTTCGACAATTTTGAATTTCCGGCCCGAACGGGCCCCCGTGCGGTTTTTCCGACGGGAGCGGAGGCAAACGCGCCTTAGGGGAATAATCTCCCGATGGATTTTTGCATGCACTTCCCAAATAACACATTGAGAGTGTCCAAGGAGTTTCGTAGCGTTTCGACAAGCCCTCGGTCTACTTTCAATTTCCGACCGGAACGCGTGCGTGTGCGGTTTCTCCATGAACGGGAGCGGAGGCAAACGCGCCTTAGGGGAATAATCTCCCGATGAATTTTTGCATGGAAGTCCCAAATAACACATAGAAGGGATCTGCAAAGTTTCGTAGCGTTTCGACAATTTTGAATTTCCGGCCCGAACGGGCCCCCGTGCGGTTTTTCCGACGGGAGCGGAGGCAAACGCGCCTTAGGGGAATAATCTCCCGATGGATTTTTGCATGCACTTCCCAAATAACACATTGAGAGTGTCCAAGGAGTTTCGTAGCGTTTCGACAAGCCCTCGGTCTACTTTCAATTTCCGACCGGAACGCGTGCGTGTGCGGTTTCTCCATGAACGGGAGCGGAGGCAAACGCGCCTTAGGGGAATAATCTCCCGATGAATTTTTGCATGGAAGTCCCAAATAACACATAGAAGGGATCTGCAAAGTTTCGTAGCGTTTCGACAATTTTGAATTTCCGGCCCGAACGGGCCCCCGTGCGGTTTTTCCGACGGGAGCGGAGGCAAACGCGCCTTAGGGGAATAATCTCCCGATGGATTTTTGCATGCACTTCCCAAATAACACATTGAGAGTGTCCAAGGAGTTTCGTAGCGTTTCGACAAGCCCTCGGTCTACTTTCAATTTCCGACCGGAACGCGTGCGTGTGCGGTTTCTCCATGAACGGGAGCGGAGGCAAACGCGCCTTAGGGGAATAATCTCCCGATGAATTTTTGCATGGAAGTCCCAAATAACACATAGAAGGGATCTGCAAAGTTTCGTAGCGTTTCGACAATTTTGAATTTCCGGCCCGAACGGGCCCCCGTGCGGTTTTTCCGACGGGAGCGGAGGCAAACGCGCCTTAGGGGAATAATCTCCCGATGGATTTTTGCATGCACTTCCCAAATAACACATTGAGAGTGTCCAAGGAGTTTCGTAGCGTTTCGACAAGCCCTCGGTCTACTTTCAATTTCCGACCGGAACGCGTGCGTGTGCGGTTTCTCCATGAACGGGAGCGGAGGCAAACGCGCCTTAGGGGAATAATCTCCCGATGAATTTTTGCATGGAAGTCCCAAATAACACATAGAAGGGATCTGCAAAGTTTCGTAGCGTTTCGACAATTTTGAATTTCCGGCCCGAACGGGCCCCCGTGCGGTTTTTCCGACGGGAGCGGAGGCAAACGCGCCTTAGGGGAATAATCTCCCGATGGATTTTTGCATGCACTTCCCAAATAACACATTGAGAGTGTCCAAGGAGTTTCGTAGCGTTTCGACAAGCCCTCGGTCTACTTTCAATTTCCGACCGGAACGCGTGCGTGTGCGGTTTCTCCATGAACGGGAGCGGAGGCAAACGCGCCTTAGGGGAATAATCTCCCGATGAATTTTTGCATGGAAGTCCCAAATAACACATAGAAGGGATCTGCAAAGTTTCGTAGCGTTTCGACAATTTTGAATTTCCGGCCCGAACGGGCCCCCGTGCGGTTTTTCCGACGGGAGCGGAGGCAAACGCGCCTTAGGGGAATAATCTCCCGATGGATTTTTGCATGCACTTCCCAAATAACACATTGAGAGTGTCCAAGGAGTTTCGTAGCGTTTCGACAAGCCCTCGGTCTACTTTCAATTTCCGACCGGAACGCGTGCGTGTGCGGTTTCTCCATGAACGGGAGCGGAGGCAAACGCGCCTTAGGGGAATAATCTCCCGATGAATTTTTGCATGGAAGTCCCAAATAACACATAGAAGGGATCTGCAAAGTTTCGTAGCGTTTCGACAATTTTGAATTTCCGGCCCGAACGGGCCCCCGTGCGGTTTTTCCGACGGGAGCGGAGGCAAACGCGCCTTAGGGGAATAATCTCCCGATGGATTTTTGCATGCACTTCCCAAATAACACATTGAGAGTGTCCAAGGAGTTTCGTAGCGTTTCGACAAGCCCTCGGTCTACTTTCAATTTCCGACCGGAACGCGTGCGTGTGCGGTTTCTCCATGAACGGGAGCGGAGGCAAACGCGCCTTAGGGGAATAATCTCCCGATGAATTTTTGCATGGAAGTCCCAAATAACACATAGAAGGGATCTGCAAAGTTTCGTAGCGTTTCGACAATTTTGAATTTCCGGCCCGAACGGGCCCCCGTGCGGTTTTTCCGACGGGAGCGGAGGCAAACGCGCCTTAGGGGAATAATCTCCCGATGGATTTTTGCATGCACTTCCCAAATAACACATTGAGAGTGTCCAAGGAGTTTCGTAGCGTTTCGACAAGCCCTCGGTCTACTTTCAATTTCCGACCGGAACGCGTGCGTGTGCGGTTTCTCCATGAACGGGAGCGGAGGCAAACGCGCCTTAGGGGAATAATCTCCCGATGAATTTTTGCATGGAAGTCCCAAATAACACATAGAAGGGATCTGCAAAGTTTCGTAGCGTTTCGACAATTTTGAATTTCCGGCCCGAACGGGCCCCCGTGCGGTTTTTCCGACGGGAGCGGAGGCAAACGCGCCTTAGGGGAATAATCTCCCGATGGATTTTTGCATGCACTTCCCAAATAACACATTGAGAGTGTCCAAGGAGTTTCGTAGCGTTTCGACAAGCCCTCGGTCTACTTTCAATTTCCGACCGGAACGCGTGCGTGTGCGGTTTCTCCATGAACGGGAGCGGAGGCAAACGCGCCTTAGGGGAATAATCTCCCGA
>CATIWC010000101.1:20000-22500 GCA_948472305.1 Vicia faba
CGGGAACGCCAAAATTTGACATGATTTTGCGGCAAAACTTCGATCGCAACTCCCATGCCCCGCCGCCCGAACGTCCGTGACCAGGTCCGGACGAGCCACTCGGCCGGGCACGGGCACCGCAAAATTTTAGCAAATTTTTTTCTTCGCCCAAAGAACGATTCGATGGTTGGAATGCCAATATTTTATTGGGTTGTGCGGCAAAACTTCGATCGCAACTTCGATTCCGTCGACGGGACCATCCGTGGCATGCCACGGACCTTCCGTGTGGCCGGCACGGGCACGCAAAATCCAGCCAAATTTTGAATTTTTTTTATCAAGAACGCTCGATTCGATGATGAAAATTCGATATTTGGATTGGATTTTGTGCGGGGGGTTGATGGATTTGCCATTGGAATCGTTTGGAACACCCATGGGCATGTTCCGTCTAGGCAGCATGTGGCCTGGCCTGGGCGTGGCCTGGCCTGGGCGTGGCAAGGCCCCAGGCGGACCAGGCAAGGGCCTCCCCCTATATATGTTTGAACTGAAATCCTCACTTTGCCACCAAATTGGTCCCTTTTTCCCTGTAGACATAAATTTCTAGTTTGATGACTTAGACTTCGAATTTTTTCTTGATTTTTTGCATGCTCTTTAAACACAATATAAGAACCCCTCCCACCAAAAATTAGAATTTTTCGACTTCGGATGAATTAATTATGAATTTTCTAAGCGCCGGATTTTCAAGAACGGGAGCGGAGGCAAACGCGCCTTAGGAATGGAATTTCCCGATGATTTTTTGCATGGACATCTCAAATAACACATAGAAGGGATCTGCAAAGTTTCGTAGCGTTTCGATAACGTCTCGATTTATTTTGAATTTTCGTCCGAAACGCGTGTAATTGAGTTTTTTTCAAGGGGCGGAAGCAAACAAACGTCGGGCTACGGAATGAGTTCCGGTCTGGAATTTTTCATGCATTAATCTGCCACCAAATTGAGATGGCATGCCAAGTTTCATGCCATTCGGGCGATCCCTCGATATATTTCGGCTTTTCGCGTGTCGGGCCCCCGTGCGGTTTTTCCGACGGGAGCGGAGGCAAACGCGCCTTAGGGGAATAATCTCCCGATGGATTTTTGCATGCACTTCCCAAATAACACATTGAGAGTGTCCAAGGAGTTTCGTAGCGTTTCGACAAGCCCTCGGTCTACTTTCAATTTCCGACCGGAACGCGTGCGTGTGCGGTTTCTCCATGAACGGGAGCGGAGGCAAACGCGCCTTAGGGGAATAATCTCCCGATGAATTTTTGCATGGAAGTCCCAAATAACACATAGAAGGGATCTGCAAAGTTTCGTAGCGTTTCGACAATTTTGAATTTCCGGCCCGAACGGGCCCCCGTGCGGTTTTTCCGACGGGAGCGGAGGCAAACGCGCCTTAGGGGAATAATCTCCCGATGGATTTTTGCATGCACTTCCCAAATAACACATTGAGAGTGTCCAAGGAGTTTCGTAGCGTTTCGACAAGCCCTCGGTCTACTTTCAATTTCCGACCGGAACGCGTGCGTGTGCGGTTTCTCCATGAACGGGAGCGGAGGCAAACGCGCCTTAGGGGAATAATCTCCCGATGAATTTTTGCATGGAAGTCCCAAATAACACATAGAAGGGATCTGCAAAGTTTCGTAGCGTTTCGACAATTTTGAATTTCCGGCCCGAACGGGCCCCCGTGCGGTTTTTCCGACGGGAGCGGAGGCAAACGCGCCTTAGGGGAATAATCTCCCGATGGATTTTTGCATGCACTTCCCAAATAACACATTGAGAGTGTCCAAGGAGTTTCGTAGCGTTTCGACAAGCCCTCGGTCTACTTTCAATTTCCGACCGGAACGCGTGCGTGTGCGGTTTCTCCATGAACGGGAGCGGAGGCAAACGCGCCTTAGGGGAATAATCTCCCGATGAATTTTTGCATGGAAGTCCCAAATAACACATAGAAGGGATCTGCAAAGTTTCGTAGCGTTTCGACAATTTTGAATTTCCGGCCCGAACGGGCCCCCGTGCGGTTTTTCCGACGGGAGCGGAGGCAAACGCGCCTTAGGGGAATAATCTCCCGATGGATTTTTGCATGCACTTCCCAAATAACACATTGAGAGTGTCCAAGGAGTTTCGTAGCGTTTCGACAAGCCCTCGGTCTACTTTCAATTTCCGACCGGAACGCGTGCGTGTGCGGTTTCTCCATGAACGGGAGCGGAGGCAAACGCGCCTTAGGGGAATAATCTCCCGATGAATTTTTGCATGGAAGTCCCAAATAACACATAGAAGGGATCTGCAAAGTTTCGTAGCGTTTCGACAATTTTGAATTTCCGGCCCGAACGGGCCCCCGTGCGGTTTTTCCGACGGGAGCGGAGGCAAACGCGCCTTAGGGGAATAATCTCCCGATGGATTTTTGCATGCACTTCCCAAATAACACATTGAGAGTGTCCAAGGAGTTTCGTAGCGTTTCGACAAGCCCTCGGTCTACTTTCAATTTCCGACCGGA
>CATIWC010000101.1:72500-75000 GCA_948472305.1 Vicia faba
AAATTCGATATTTGGATTGGATTTTGTGCGGGGGGTTGATGGATTTGCCATTGGAATCGTTTGGAACACCCATGGGCATGTTCCGTCTAGGCAGCATGTGGCCTGGCCTGGGCGTGGCCTGGCCTGGGCGTGGCAAGGCCCCAGGCGGACCAGGCAAGGGCCTCCCCCTATATATGTTTGAACTGAAATCCTCACTTTGCCACCAAATTGGTCCCTTTTTCCCTGTAGACATAAATTTCTAGTTTGATGACTTAGACTTCGAATTTTTTCTTGATTTTTTGCATGCTCTTTAAACACAATATAAGAACCCCTCCCACCAAAAATTAGAATTTTTCGACTTCGGATGAATTAATTATGAATTTTCTAAGCGCCGGATTTTCAAGAACGGGAGCGGAGGCAAACGCGCCTTAGGAATGGAATTTCCCGATGATTTTTTGCATGGACATCTCAAATAACACATAGAAGGGATCTGCAAAGTTTCGTAGCGTTTCGATAACGTCTCGATTTATTTTGAATTTTCGTCCGAAACGCGTGTAATTGAGTTTTTTTCAAGGGGCGGAAGCAAACAAACGTCGGGCTACGGAATGAGTTCCGGTCTGGAATTTTTCATGCATTAATCTGCCACCAAATTGAGATGGCATGCCAAGTTTCATGCCATTCGGGCGATCCCTCGATATATTTCGGCTTTTCGCGTGTCGGGCCCCCGTGCGGTTTTTCCGACGGGAGCGGAGGCAAACGCGCCTTAGGGGAATAATCTCCCGATGGATTTTTGCATGCACTTCCCAAATAACACATTGAGAGTGTCCAAGGAGTTTCGTAGCGTTTCGACAAGCCCTCGGTCTACTTTCAATTTCCGACCGGAACGCGTGCGTGTGCGGTTTCTCCATGAACGGGAGCGGAGGCAAACGCGCCTTAGGGGAATAATCTCCCGATGAATTTTTGCATGGAAGTCCCAAATAACACATAGAAGGGATCTGCAAAGTTTCGTAGCGTTTCGACAATTTTGAATTTCCGGCCCGAACGGGCCCCCGTGCGGTTTTTCCGACGGGAGCGGAGGCAAACGCGCCTTAGGGGAATAATCTCCCGATGGATTTTTGCATGCACTTCCCAAATAACACATTGAGAGTGTCCAAGGAGTTTCGTAGCGTTTCGACAAGCCCTCGGTCTACTTTCAATTTCCGACCGGAACGCGTGCGTGTGCGGTTTCTCCATGAACGGGAGCGGAGGCAAACGCGCCTTAGGGGAATAATCTCCCGATGAATTTTTGCATGGAAGTCCCAAATAACACATAGAAGGGATCTGCAAAGTTTCGTAGCGTTTCGACAATTTTGAATTTCCGGCCCGAACGGGCCCCCGTGCGGTTTTTCCGACGGGAGCGGAGGCAAACGCGCCTTAGGGGAATAATCTCCCGATGGATTTTTGCATGCACTTCCCAAATAACACATTGAGAGTGTCCAAGGAGTTTCGTAGCGTTTCGACAAGCCCTCGGTCTACTTTCAATTTCCGACCGGAACGCGTGCGTGTGCGGTTTCTCCATGAACGGGAGCGGAGGCAAACGCGCCTTAGGGGAATAATCTCCCGATGAATTTTTGCATGGAAGTCCCAAATAACACATAGAAGGGATCTGCAAAGTTTCGTAGCGTTTCGACAATTTTGAATTTCCGGCCCGAACGGGCCCCCGTGCGGTTTTTCCGACGGGAGCGGAGGCAAACGCGCCTTAGGGGAATAATCTCCCGATGGATTTTTGCATGCACTTCCCAAATAACACATTGAGAGTGTCCAAGGAGTTTCGTAGCGTTTCGACAAGCCCTCGGTCTACTTTCAATTTCCGACCGGAACGCGTGCGTGTGCGGTTTCTCCATGAACGGGAGCGGAGGCAAACGCGCCTTAGGGGAATAATCTCCCGATGAATTTTTGCATGGAAGTCCCAAATAACACATAGAAGGGATCTGCAAAGTTTCGTAGCGTTTCGACAATTTTGAATTTCCGGCCCGAACGGGCCCCCGTGCGGTTTTTCCGACGGGAGCGGAGGCAAACGCGCCTTAGGGGAATAATCTCCCGATGGATTTTTGCATGCACTTCCCAAATAACACATTGAGAGTGTCCAAGGAGTTTCGTAGCGTTTCGACAAGCCCTCGGTCTACTTTCAATTTCCGACCGGAACGCGTGCGTGTGCGGTTTCTCCATGAACGGGAGCGGAGGCAAACGCGCCTTAGGGGAATAATCTCCCGATGAATTTTTGCATGGAAGTCCCAAATAACACATAGAAGGGATCTGCAAAGTTTCGTAGCGTTTCGACAATTTTGAATTTCCGGCCCGAACGGGCCCCCGTGCGGTTTTTCCGACGGGAGCGGAGGCAAACGCGCCTTAGGGGAATAATCTCCCGATGGATTTTTGCATGCACTTCCCAAATAACACATTGAGAGTGTCCAAGGAGTTTCGTAGCGTTTCGACAAGCCCTCGGTCTACTTTCAATTTCCGACCGGAACGCGTGCGTGTG
>CATIWC010000101.1:102500-105000 GCA_948472305.1 Vicia faba
TCTAGGCAGCATGTGGCCTGGCCTGGGCGTGGCCTGGCCTGGGCGTGGCAAGGCCCCAGGCGGACCAGGCAAGGGCCTCCCCCTATATATGTTTGAACTGAAATCCTCACTTTGCCACCAAATTGGTCCCTTTTTCCCTGTAGACATAAATTTCTAGTTTGATGACTTAGACTTCGAATTTTTTCTTGATTTTTTGCATGCTCTTTAAACACAATATAAGAACCCCTCCCACCAAAAATTAGAATTTTTCGACTTCGGATGAATTAATTATGAATTTTCTAAGCGCCGGATTTTCAAGAACGGGAGCGGAGGCAAACGCGCCTTAGGAATGGAATTTCCCGATGATTTTTTGCATGGACATCTCAAATAACACATAGAAGGGATCTGCAAAGTTTCGTAGCGTTTCGATAACGTCTCGATTTATTTTGAATTTTCGTCCGAAACGCGTGTAATTGAGTTTTTTTCAAGGGGCGGAAGCAAACAAACGTCGGGCTACGGAATGAGTTCCGGTCTGGAATTTTTCATGCATTAATCTGCCACCAAATTGAGATGGCATGCCAAGTTTCATGCCATTCGGGCGATCCCTCGATATATTTCGGCTTTTCGCGTGTCGGGCCCCCGTGCGGTTTTTCCGACGGGAGCGGAGGCAAACGCGCCTTAGGGGAATAATCTCCCGATGGATTTTTGCATGCACTTCCCAAATAACACATTGAGAGTGTCCAAGGAGTTTCGTAGCGTTTCGACAAGCCCTCGGTCTACTTTCAATTTCCGACCGGAACGCGTGCGTGTGCGGTTTCTCCATGAACGGGAGCGGAGGCAAACGCGCCTTAGGGGAATAATCTCCCGATGAATTTTTGCATGGAAGTCCCAAATAACACATAGAAGGGATCTGCAAAGTTTCGTAGCGTTTCGACAATTTTGAATTTCCGGCCCGAACGGGCCCCCGTGCGGTTTTTCCGACGGGAGCGGAGGCAAACGCGCCTTAGGGGAATAATCTCCCGATGGATTTTTGCATGCACTTCCCAAATAACACATTGAGAGTGTCCAAGGAGTTTCGTAGCGTTTCGACAAGCCCTCGGTCTACTTTCAATTTCCGACCGGAACGCGTGCGTGTGCGGTTTCTCCATGAACGGGAGCGGAGGCAAACGCGCCTTAGGGGAATAATCTCCCGATGAATTTTTGCATGGAAGTCCCAAATAACACATAGAAGGGATCTGCAAAGTTTCGTAGCGTTTCGACAATTTTGAATTTCCGGCCCGAACGGGCCCCCGTGCGGTTTTTCCGACGGGAGCGGAGGCAAACGCGCCTTAGGGGAATAATCTCCCGATGGATTTTTGCATGCACTTCCCAAATAACACATTGAGAGTGTCCAAGGAGTTTCGTAGCGTTTCGACAAGCCCTCGGTCTACTTTCAATTTCCGACCGGAACGCGTGCGTGTGCGGTTTCTCCATGAACGGGAGCGGAGGCAAACGCGCCTTAGGGGAATAATCTCCCGATGAATTTTTGCATGGAAGTCCCAAATAACACATAGAAGGGATCTGCAAAGTTTCGTAGCGTTTCGACAATTTTGAATTTCCGGCCCGAACGGGCCCCCGTGCGGTTTTTCCGACGGGAGCGGAGGCAAACGCGCCTTAGGGGAATAATCTCCCGATGGATTTTTGCATGCACTTCCCAAATAACACATTGAGAGTGTCCAAGGAGTTTCGTAGCGTTTCGACAAGCCCTCGGTCTACTTTCAATTTCCGACCGGAACGCGTGCGTGTGCGGTTTCTCCATGAACGGGAGCGGAGGCAAACGCGCCTTAGGGGAATAATCTCCCGATGAATTTTTGCATGGAAGTCCCAAATAACACATAGAAGGGATCTGCAAAGTTTCGTAGCGTTTCGACAATTTTGAATTTCCGGCCCGAACGGGCCCCCGTGCGGTTTTTCCGACGGGAGCGGAGGCAAACGCGCCTTAGGGGAATAATCTCCCGATGGATTTTTGCATGCACTTCCCAAATAACACATTGAGAGTGTCCAAGGAGTTTCGTAGCGTTTCGACAAGCCCTCGGTCTACTTTCAATTTCCGACCGGAACGCGTGCGTGTGCGGTTTCTCCATGAACGGGAGCGGAGGCAAACGCGCCTTAGGGGAATAATCTCCCGATGAATTTTTGCATGGAAGTCCCAAATAACACATAGAAGGGATCTGCAAAGTTTCGTAGCGTTTCGACAATTTTGAATTTCCGGCCCGAACGGGCCCCCGTGCGGTTTTTCCGACGGGAGCGGAGGCAAACGCGCCTTAGGGGAATAATCTCCCGATGGATTTTTGCATGCACTTCCCAAATAACACATTGAGAGTGTCCAAGGAGTTTCGTAGCGTTTCGACAAGCCCTCGGTCTACTTTCAATTTCCGACCGGAACGCGTGCGTGTGCGGTTTCTCCATGAACGGGAGCGGAGGCAAACGCGCCTTAGGGGAATAATCTCCCGATGAATTTTTGCATGGAAGTCCCAAATAA